>CM057224.1:40171004-40431004 GCA_029891385.1 Erythroxylum novogranatense
TTAAACCAAATGAGGAAGCAAGGAAGGTAACCGTTGGTAGTACATAAGAGGAGGTATACACTTTGTTGGGCCCGGGTCCCGGATCCCTATTCCCGAGGCAGCCCCTCGAGCTGCGCTAGCGATGAGCTCCTAAATATTCGAACCCGATCCCAACATCCATACATAATCGATTCACACATGCAATTTCACACACATTATAACATACACACGACTATGAATTAAACACCCCATAACCAAGGGGCATCATGTCATTACAATCCGAAGGAAATTCAAACAAGCATTCTCAAAATAGCATATTACAGAATAAAGTTTAAATCCAAAATACATGAATATGCTCCATGATGATATGCTCGGAGGGCCAACCAAAATACTAACTTAATACAAAGCTCCTAACTAGCTTGAAGTTTCCGATGCCTTGCAAGATCAACGATCGTCTAGAGTTGCACCTGATGAGGGAAAAGTAATGGGTTGAGCTACACAGCTCAGTGGCTAATATAATTATAGCCATCGGTAACTAGCACAAATTCAGGAATATGTATGTATATATATATTATATATATATATAAATACATACAACGATTCTAGCACTCACATGCTAATCAAACAATTTACGCCTTCAACATAATTAATCCAAGTTACAGAACATGTCACAAATATTCTTCATAATGAACAGATAAAAAATGCAATACACATCATACGGCTCGAGGGTTCCATGGAAACAAAAGGGAGAAACCGAAGTTTACACCCTGAACAAAATGAGTCCATTCGGAGATCATAAGCCACAAGCAGGCAGCCGGGAGAAGGCTCTTGTCGACGTGCACGTGACGAACGAAATGGTTCCACTCTCGCCCAAACAAAAGCACATAATCATGCTCAAAATCATGTTATCATATGGTATGCTTTCAAGCTTTCATTTATTCAAAATGCCATGACCGAAGTCGAGGCATAACAGGCTCAAAATCAAAATATGCTTCGATCAATTCTCATGCACGAAATCAAAATCATTCCAATCTTATAACAATTCATGTTTAAGTGTAACACACAACATATAGTCACACATAGGCAAGAATTTGCCTAATCACACAACAACTATAATGACATTACCCACCTAATATCGCTCGAGAATCCAAGCTCACCACTGTCCTTCCTCTTGCGATTGAATCAGGTCGGCTTAGTTTCCTATAATAAACCAAGTTCTCATTCAATTAACATTCAAAAGAAATATTCCAAAAAGATTGAAAATCAAAAGTACTAGCATTAAGAGGCTACATTCGACTTCCACCTAAATTCCCGTATCCTACGAGGCAAATTCCAAACTTTCCTTCTTCATAAAACTTGTAGCCCTATTGCTCTAGTCCACAACGAATCCAAAATCACTTCATTTGGACATCTACAGCAAAAGATATGCCCAAAATACTAAAATTTATCGCCGCTTTGAAGCGAGGGTTTCGCCATGCTTAATCGCCTGATGAAGGCCCGTGTGCATGGTGTGCACGCATGAGTGCGCTGCAGCGTACACCTCCCCAGCGCCGCGCGACGCACGCATGTGCATGTGCTTGCCAATGGCGTGTACACTTTGCACGTCATGACGACCGTCCAAAGGCACGCAGCGTGCACATCTTCGCACGCCGCGACGTGCTCATGAGCACGTCGAGACGTGCGGGTCTGGGAACTCCTCCCGAACCCATTTTTCCAGCTTTTTCTCATCCTTAATATTCCCATTTTGCAAATGCAACATATCTAAACCTTGCTTCAAGTCCTAAACTTCAGTTCTAACTCATTCAAACCTTAAAAACAGTCATAAGATCATCAACCCAAAGAAATCTATCTATTTTTTTCCTTAAAACCCTAAGCCACCGATTCTCACACATTCAACCTATCTTTAGGTTTAATTCAACCACAATAAGATTGAACGAAGCGAAACTTACTCGAAAACGTCTTAGATTTGTCGAAAACCTCAAAGATTGAAAATCCCTATTTCTCTTATCTTCTTCCTCCACCTACGACTTCTCCCTTCTCTTCTTTCCTCTTCTTTCTTTCTTTCCCTTTCTTCTGACTCTTTCTTAAGTCTAGAGGGATGGTTAAAGACCATTTTACCCCTCCAAGCCAAGTCTTAACCTATCCAACCTAAACAATCTTCCCAAAATACCCTCATACACTCTTACCCTTTAATTCCTATTTAAACCACATTAAACTCAAATAAATCTCAATTATCCACTAACACTCTCAATTTCATCAAACTAAGGCATAAACACATAATTAACACAATTCGGGCTTAATGACATCATAAAAAAAATTTCGGGGTCCAACATTTCTCCCCCTCTTAAAAGAAATTTCGTCCTCGAAATTATTACCTGAATCATCGAAGAGATGCGGATACCTCTCCTTCATGGCTTCCAAAGGCTCCCAAGTAGCCTCCTCCACTTAATGATTCCTCCACAGAACCTTGACTAGCTGAACCATCTTGTTCCTGAGAACCTTGTCCTTTGAATCCAAAATTTGCACTGGAAGCTCCTCATAGCTCAAATCATCTCTCAGCTGAACGTCACTAGTCTGAATGATATAAGAAGGATCCGATCTATACCTCCTCAACATGGAAACATGGAACACGTCATGAATCTGAGACAATTACGGAGGTAACGCCAACCTGTAGGCTAGTGGTCTAATCCTCTCAAGGATCTCATAAGGACCCACATACCTCGGACTCAACTTGCCCTTCTTGCCAAATCTCATTACTCCTTTCCAAGGAGACGTTTTGAGAAATACCTTCTCACCGACTTCAAACTCCATCTCCTTTCGATGTGCATCAATGTAGCTCTTCATCCTATCTTGTGTTGCCTTAAGTCGCTGCTTAACCAAATTGACTTTATCAACTATCGTCTGAATCAATTCTGGTCCTACCAGTTTCCTCTCTCCTTCATCCCAACAAATCGGAGTTCTACATCTCCTCCCATACAATGTCTCATATGGAGCCATTTGAATGCTCGAATGGTACGAATTATTATAAGCCAATTCGATTAATGGCAAATGCTCATCCTAAGCTCCTTTGAAATCCATCAAACATGCCCTAAGCATTCCCTCAAGAGTCCGAATGGTCCTCTCAGATTGACCATCCGTCTGAGGGTGAAAAACCGTACTAAAATTCAGCTTAGTACCCAAAGCTTCCTGCAAACTACCCCAAAACCTCGAAGTAAACCGAGGGTCCCTGTCTGAAAAAATCGAATCCAGAATCCCATGCAATCTCACTATCTCATCGATATACTTTTTGTTGGACCCTGTTTTTCTTTAAATTTTAATTAGTATTTGTTTAATGATTTATTCATGCTTGATTATGTGTTTAATTATTTATTATGTTAGAATTGGGTCTTTAGTGTATTAGGTTTGGATGGAGATTTAAATTAGTTAGAATTAATGATGGAAAGATGGGTGGTTAGTTGGAATTAATGGGGAGTTAATGGGCTTAGGTGTAGAGACACAAAAAGACAAAAGAGTTAGTGAGGTTAGAATTGAACTAAGCAAGTTAGAGCCATTAAAAGCCAACCAAGAGCTATTTTTTTATAGAATTAAATGGTAGTTTTGAGGTCCCCTTTTTGTGGGCTCGCCTTTGTGGCTTGATTTATTGTTAGATTGAGGGCTTTTAGTGAGGGTTTAAGAGCTTAGGAAACCCGCTTATGTTTTTGTTCTTTGATTTCGAATCGATCGTTGAGCTTCAGAAACGGGCCCCAGCACTTTTTTGCTAGCACATGCAAAGAATCAGTCTGCTTAATCGCCAAAAAGTGAGCTGACTTGGTCAACCGATCTACAATAACCCAAATGGCATCATGCTTCCTATTGGTCCTGGGCAATCCCATCAGAAAATCCATAGTCACCCTCTGCCACTTCCATTCCGGAATAGGCAACGGCCTCAACTTGCCTGAAGGTGCCTGGTGTTCAGCCTTAACTTGTTGACACACTAGACACTTACTGACATATTCTGCTACATCCCTCTTCATGCCTTTCCACCAAAAATGCTCTCTCAAATCCCTGTACATCCTGGTACTACCTGGATGCATGGCATAAGGTGCATTATGTGCCTCATCCATAATCTCAGCCTTAACCTTTCGCACATCTGGGATACACAACCTGTTTCCCACTGTCATAAGCCCATCATCTCTCACCACTACTTCAAAAATCTTACCATTTTGAATTTCCTCTCTGAGCTTGCTCAAATCTGCATCTTGAACCTGCAAATCTCTAACTTTCTCCCTGAGTATCGGTCTCACTCAGAAGTTAGCTAGAAGAAAATCTGACTCCTCTTGTCTCAAACTTATCTTAAGCTTGGTCATCTCTTCCAATAAAGGAAGATAAACTGTCCGCACATGGTTATGCCTTTCGTCAATCCGAAAGGCATAACCAAAAACTCAAAATGTCCATACCGAGTTCTGAAAGCAGTCTTTGGCACATCCAACTCCTTTATCCTCAACTTATGATAACCCGATCTCAAGTCTATCTTGGAGAAGACTTTCGCTCCTTGCAATTGATCAAACAGATCATCTATGCGAGGAAGCGGATATCTGTTCTTCACTGTGGCCTGATTCAGCTTCCGGTAGTCTACACACATCCTCAACGATCCATCTTTCTTCTTTACAAAAAGAACCGGAGCTCTCCAAGGTGAAGAGCTCGGCCGAATATAACCCTTCTCCAACAACTCCTCCAACTGGTCCTTAAGCTCTTTCAATTCCGCCGGAGCCATCCGGTAAGGCGGAATTGAAATTGGTACTGTACCAGAAAAGAGCTCAATGGGAAACTCAATTTCTCTAGGCGGTGGTAGTCCTGGTAATTCCTCGGGAAAGACATCCGAGAATTCCCTGACTACTGGAATATCCTCCAGCTTCCCTCTATCTGCCCTGGTGTCTATCATATAGGCCAAAAATGCCTCACACCCCTTCCTCATCATCTTCTCTGCTATCAAAGCTGAAACAATTCTGGGCGGACTCGCTTTTTTGTCCCCTACAAACACCACTCTCCTGCTGTTATCCAATTCAAATTCCCCCGTATTCTGTTTACAATCCAAACGGGCATTGTACTTCTCTAACGTATCCATGCCCAAAATCACATCTAATCCTCCCATCTTCAGTGGCATTAAATCCACCACTAGAAGTTCTCCACCAATACATATCTCACAGTCTCTAAACACTTGACTAACAATAATATACTGGCCAATTGGAGTACTCAACATCAGCGGAGTATCCAAAGAGCTAACATTTCTATCACACACAGGTCTACTTGAAGAAACAAACGAATGAGTAGAACCCGGATCAATCAAAGCAAGCACATCATCAGAAAATAACTTAACTGTACCAGTCACAACATCTAGAGCGATCTCTGCATCGTCCCGAGTCATCGCAAACACCCTAGCTGGTGCCTGCCCCCTGGGTCTCCCCAGAATGTTCACCCTCCTAGCCGCATCAAAATTGCCCACTTCTGTTGCAGTCCTCTGTCCCACAGTCTCCGTCCTCCTGAAAGCTTGCATCTGTGCTCCCTCTCTTTTGGACGGCTTGGGACACTCTCTAGCCAAGTGTCCTTTCTGTCAACAATTGAAGCATGCTCCTGTCAATCTGTAACATTCGCCTCCATAAAAACTGCCACAATGCTCACACTTAGGGATGGATGACCTGTCCCCATCTCCCCTTCTACTGCCGCCCACCGTTGAGGCTTGGTGAGAAACAGTAGAAGTCCTCATAGGCCTAGGTCGGCTCGCACCACTGCTCCTCTCCTCGGATTGCACAGGGAAGGTTCTGGCACTCCTGTTGGGCATAGGAGTACTAGTACTACCTCCCCTCTTGAACTGCTCTCTTCCCTTTCTCTTCTTGTTCACTGCGCTCTTGATGTTTTCTATATTCTCCACCCTCAAAGCTGCTTCAACCAATTGCTGAAAATAACAGAAGCTCTGCACTATCACTTTCTCTCTGATGGCCAAGTGCAGACCCGACTCAAACCGGTGACATCTAGCAGCCTCACTCAGCATCAGATCCGAAGCATACCTCGCCAACTGAGTGAACCGACGCTCATACTCACTAACCGTCATCTCCCTCTAAGTAAGACTGAGGAACTCCCTCTGCTTCTCCTGAATGTACACCTTAGACAGATATTTCTTCCTATAAGCAGCAAGGAAGTCCTGTCATGCCAACCTTACTGGTCTCATATGACTCCCTGGCACAGTCTCCCACTAATGGAGAGCATCTCCCTGAAGCAAACTGGCAGCATAAATGACCCTCTCATCATCCTCACACTCCATCTGATCTAGCACCCTCTCGGTCTTTCTCAGCCATGTCTCAGCTTCCTCAGGATCAGTGGTCCCGTAGAAGTCTACTGCTCCATACTTTCTTAACTTGTCGAACCGTCTGCCCTTCTTGGCTGGGGCTGAAGCAGAAGGCTGTGGCATCTGACCCATAGCCTGAACAAACGCTTGAGTGAAAGCCTAAAACAACATCGGATCCAGCGGAGGCGCTTGCTCCTGCGAAATCGGAGACTCCTGAGTCTGCAATGGCATGGGCTCACTACCTAGCCCTACAGAAGCCTCAGCATGCCCTGGGGCTACTGACTCATCAGTCCTCTCCTCTCTAGTCGGAGATTCAGGTGCAACAAATCCTTGCAGAGCTCCTCGTTTCCTTCTACGAGGTGGCATTGTACTCCTTCAAAGGTAAGCACTAAGGATTAGCTACATGTAAATCTGAATTCCTACATGCATGCATGTCACTTAATCAATGCAACAAATAATCATATAGCAAACAATTCATCCTACTATGCATTCTAAGCTAAGGACACTAAACCTAGATGCTCTGATACCAAACATGTTGGGCTCGGGTCTCGGATTCCTATTCCCGAGGCGGCCCCTCGGGCTGCGCCAGCGACGAGCTCCTAAACATTCGGACCCGATCCCAACATCCATACATAATCGATTCACACATGCAATTTCGCACATATTATAACATACACACAACTATGAATTAAACACCCCATAACCAAGGGGCTTCATGCCATTACAATCCGAAGGAAATTCAAACAAGCATTCTCAAAATAGCATATTACAGAATAAAGTTTAAATCCAAAATACATGAATATGCTCCATGATGATATGCTCGGAGGGCCAACCAAAATACTAACTTAATACAAAGCTCCTAACAAGCTTGAAGTTTCCGATGCCTTGCAAGATCAAAGATCGTCTAGAGTTGCACCTGAGGAGGGAAAAGTAATCGGTTGAGCTACATAGCTCAGTGGCTAATATAATTATAGCCATCGGTAACTAGCACAAATTTAGGCATATGTATGTATATATATATATTATATATATAAATACATACAACGATTCTAGCACTCACATGCTAATCAAACAATTTACGCCTTCAACATAATTAATCCAAGTTACAGAACATGTCACAAATATTCTTCATAATGAACATATAAAAAATGCAATACACATCATACGGCTTGAGGTTTCCATGGAAACAAAAGGAAGAAACCGAAGTTTACACCCTGAACAAAATGAGTCCATTCGGAGCTCATAAGCCACAAGCGGGCAGCCGGGAGAAGGTTCTTATCGACGTGCACGTGACGAACGAAATGGTTCCACTCTCGCCAAAACAAAAGCACATAATCATGCTCAAAATCATGTTATCATATGGTATGCTTTGAAGCTTTCATTTATTCAAAATGCCATGACCGAATTCGAGGCATAACAGGCTCAAAATCAAAATATGCTTCGATCAATTCTTATGCACGAAATCAAAATCATTCCAATCTTATAACAATTCATGTTTAAGCGTAACACACAACATATAGTCACATATAGGCAAGAATTTGCCTAATCACACAACAACTATAATGACATTACCCACCTAATATCGCTATAGAATCCAAGCTCACCGCTGTCCTTCCTCTTGCGATTGAATCAGGTCAGCTTGGTTTCCTATAATAAACCAAGTTCTCATTCAATTAACATTCAAAAGAAATATTCCAAAAAGCTTGAAAATCAAAAGTACTAGCATTAAGAGGCTACATTCGACTTCCACCTAAATTCCTGAATCTTACGAGGCAAATTCCAAACTTTCCTTCTTCATAAAACTTGTAGCCCTATTGCTCTAGTCCATAACGAATCCAAAATCACCTCATTTGGACATCTACAGCAAAAGATAGGCCCAAAATACCAAAATTCATCGCTGCTAGAAACAGGGGCTCGCCGAAGCGAACGGCCCGACGAAGGCCCGTGTGTGCCGCGGCGTGCACGCATGAGTGCGCCGCAACGTACACCTCCCCCAAGAGCACACCGCAACGTGCACATACATGTGCGTCGCGGCGTGCACACTTTTGCACGTCGCGACGTGCACGTCCAGTGCACGCGGCGTGCACATCTTCGCACGCTGCAGCGTGCTCATGAGCACGTCGCGACGTGCAGGTCTGGGAACTCTTCCTGAACCCATTTTTCCAGCTTTTTCCCATCCTTAATATTCCCATTTTGCAAATGCAACACATCTAAACCTTGCTTCAAGCCCTAAACTTCAGTTCTAACTCATTCAAACCTTAAAAACAGTCATAAGATCATCAACCCAAAGAAATCTATCCATTTTTCCCTTAAAACCCTAAGCCACCGATTCTCACACATTCAACCTATCTTTAGGTTTAATCCAACCACAACAAGATTAAACAAAGCGAAAGTTACCCGAAAACGTCTTAGATCTGTCGAAAACCTCAAAGATCGAAAATCTTTATTTCTCTTCTCTTCTTCCTCCACCTACGGCTTCTCCCTTCTCTTCTTTCCTCTTCTTTCTTTCCTTTCCCTTTCTTTTGACTCTTTCTTAAGTCTAGAGGGATGGTTAAAGACCATTTTACCCCTCCAAGCCAAGTCTTAACCTATCCTACCTAAACAATCTTCCCAAAATACCCTCATACACTCTTACCCTTTAATTCCTATTTAAACCACATTAAACTCAAATAAATCTCAATTATCCACTAACACTCTCAATTTCATCAAACTAAGGCATAAACACATAATTAACACAATTCGGGCTTAATGACATCATAAAAAAATTCGGGGTCCAACACACTTACATATTATTGACAATATTTTAGCATATTAACTTTACATATATATTTAGGAGGAGAAAGCATTGTTTTATATACCTAAGAGGGAAAGAAATATTGATCTTTTAAATTGGTACAAGAGTATAATTAAAATATACTTTTGTTTCTACAAATGTCTTAATGAGAACTTTACCTATATCATGGAATCTTTAAAATGTGTGTGTGTGAGAGAGAGAGAGTGAGAGAGAGAGAATTTATGTATTTTTTAAAGATCATAAATTCATATATCATTACTTTTTATATTAACAAAAGGGGAGAGAATGATGATATTAAAACTTGATCATTTTATGATGCAATAATTAATTAGAAGTATGAACTACATGTTTTTTACCATAAGAGGAATTCACTTAATGTCCTTTATTTTCTTCAATATCACCAAATATTTTGCTATCATCAAAACGGAGGAGATCGTTGGACCAAATAAGATTATGACATATAGTTATTAATGATAACAAAATATGCTACAACTAATATTTTATCCTTGATGATATTAGTAATTTAATATGTAAAAGATCAGGCTTAATGGAAAAATCGAAGGAACCAATTGAATTAATTGAGCAATCAATGGATGAAGAAAATGAACAAAGTGAATCATACATGTAATTTAAGTGAAGAACCAAGAATAAGGAGAAATCAAGCATTTAAAGATTTAGCCAAATCATTATAATCCTAAGAAATTTTAGTGAATTAAAAGCTTAATCATTTCATAATTATTTGCATGTAGGACATAATGCATACATCATTTCATAATCAAAAGAAAATTTATTTTAATCTTTAAAGAGAATCTCTGGATATTTAAACAACCTTTTGGGAAAATCTCGAAATAATTTTAGATCTTCTCAAAAGAAAGTATTTGATCTTTAAAAGAAACTTGAGATTTTTTTAATAAATTTATTTTAGGAAGTTTGATTGACCAATATGGTTAGGAGAACAATTTTAGGGCTTGGATAGACTAACCAACCACTATGATAATGTAGTTAACCAGTGTTCCTTTAAAAATATATATTGTGAGTTTGTATCATAATGGTTGACTAATATGACACAAAGGTCAACCAATACATTAGAATAGTTGACAAATGTATAAAAAGGTGGACTAATGTTACTATTACTAGCATTGTAATAACTACTTTTCATTTTTAACAACTATTTTTTTGTTGATTTGAGTAAAAAATAAACTATATGTGAGTTGTGAAAGTAATGTTGGGCAAACTAGATAGTTATTAAAAGTTTTAAGAGGCTAGGTAGTGTATATATGCATTATATAACACATATTAAGCATGTATTCATTAGTGTGAGCAAGAAAAGGAACTTTTAAATTGTATATTGTTATGATTAAGGATATCACTTGATACACAATTTATAAGGTTTCTCTTGATTTTGAACAAGATTTGTAAAAGATTACTCTTCGCATATGGTAAAGAAAGACAATTGTAAGGGTTCCTCTTTACCTGTGACGAAGAAAATATGATATGGAGGGTTTCTCTTTACCTATTATAGGAAGAAGATAGTGAATTCTTAAATGGAGTATGAAGAGTGAACGTAGGCCAAAAATTGTGTAGTCAAAACCATTGTAAACCAGTTTCATCTCTATTTTCCTACTCTTTTTTGTTAATGTTTTTTTTAATTTATGATTGTTTTATATACAGTTACTATAATCATTCATTAGATTAAGTGATTGAATCATTAGTTTATAAGTAAGGTCAAATATGAATACTATAATTCACTCCCTCTTATGTGCCATCTGAGGACTAAAAGAATTGTTATACACTAACATATCATTAAATTAAACTAAGATAAACCCCATTAAGTGAGGCTAATACAAATTCGTCATAAGGCTTTGGAATGTTATCAGGTTTATGGCATCACTAAAAACTCATAATGGCCTCAATAAGTCTTTAATGTTGTCATATGGATGTCATTCTTAAACATTATTATTTAATAACACTTAGATCTCAAATTCAATATAGAAAAATAGTACGATCATACAATTCATCCAATAATATCTCATTCAAAGGAAGGGAATATTTTTCTTTGATGATTTTTTATTCAATACTTTAAAATCTACATATAGTCTCCATTAACCATCCTCCTTCTTTAGTAAGACAACTTGAGACTAAAAAAAAATTGCCCAAACTATTTCTACTTAAACCGCTCTTCAACATATATTGCACAATTACCTCTATCACATCCTTTTATATATCCATAAATCTGTAAAGTCTCTCATTTACTACTATAATCCTTTATTTTAAAAATATATTATAATTATATATGATTTTAAGATGTAACTTTGTAGGCTTCTTAGACACTTCTACATACTCTGGTAGTAATTGATTAATAATAATGTTATAAGCTCCTTTTAACAAAGGTGTTACTAGCCGATAATAGATATAAGTTTCAAAAACTTTTAGTAATAACTCTTTATTCAACTATAGTAACAATTTACTAAATATCACCCTTCCACTCTAACTTTCAAAACTTTATTTCATTAATTAGACGCACCTCTTTACCCTTACTACTTCGTAACTATTTTGATTTCCCTTTCCACTAAAATTATATAGTTCCTTTTAAATATTTGAATATCATATCATTCAAAAGGTCAATCATTATACTGTTAACACCATAACATCCCTCTAATTTTGATGATCAAAGAATTAAAGGGAAAATTTTGACCAATCATTGTAAATAAAATTCATCTAAAAGTGTAATTACAAAGTAGTTACATGCCTCCTCCTACCATAATCACCATGTGTTTTATTTTTTTCTGCCAAACAATTTCACTTTCGTACTATATTTCTATCGATAAAATTATTCGTGATTCCACTTCAATCAAGATTTGTAATAATATGTTTTTAAAAAGACCCATGATCTTTATCTGTTAAACACTACTCCAATCATTACTTTAATGATGTCGAGAAATATTTGTTATTAATAAATGTTAATTATGTTATATTTTTAGCAAAATTTTAAAACATTTTGCTAATATGTTTAAAGTGAATCACACGTTATTACAATGTTTATTATACGATGTATAAATGCACAAGAAGGGGGGTTGAATTGTGTATCTCCCCTTTTAATTAAAAAATCATCAAAAACGTTTTGTCAAAAGAAAAAACTTGTTCTTTTTACAAAAGCTACTGTAAATCAAAGCTAATCATATTCTCTAAAATTTGTTAGAAAACTAAGTAAAAACGAAACTTTGAATAATAAGAGAGATAAGGATAGAGAGAAGTTGATACAGTAATTTTTATACTAGTTCATCCCAAATCGTGGGCTACGTCCAGTCCTCAGATGTCTTTCTGAGATTTTACTTCTTCTCAAATGTTACAAGTATTCTTTTACTCCGAGCCTCTTCAGGTCTCTTATATTCAGTATTCTTTCACACTTAGCCTCTGCAGGCTATCTGTATTACTTTCTTACAGAAAGATTTTTGAGCTTTGTTACAGTAAGATAGCTCTAGCTATTTGCACAGTAAACTCTCAAGTAAGCTTATTAATGTTCACGTATATGTATATCAGCTAACTTTGTAATCTTTGACTTCGATTCATATTTATAGCCTTCGTTTGTAACTGCTTCTTGAATCTTGCTTTCTTGATTCTTGAAAGAAACGATTATTCAATTGAGTTCTGTAACTAACTCAAACTGACTCTTGATTTGCCTTCGTCTGCATTTCATTGTCCGCTTTTTTTTCATCTGTTTTTGCTTATGTCTGCTTTTGGCTTCCGTATGCTTTTTATTCTTCGTCTTCTTTTTATTCATCGTCTGCTTTTTAATCTTCCGTTTTCTTTTCATTCTTTCGTCTTCTTTTTATTCTTTCGTCTGCTTTTTATTCTTCCGTCTGCTTTTCTACTTCGTCTTTTTTTTATTCTTCGTTTGCTTTTCTACTTCGTCTGCTTTTTATTCTTCGTCTGCTTTTCTACTTCGTTTGTATTTCGCTTTCATCTTTTTTTTCTTCTTCGTTTGTTTTTCGATTCTCCATCTGTTTTTCAATTCTCCATCTATTTTTCAACCTTCATTATTTGTACTTCATCAAAATCATTAATGTAAAGTCATTTTGACTTAACAATCTCCCCCTTTTTGATGATAACAAATAATCATATGATTCAGGTGAAAAACATATCTTCATACTGTCTTCGTCTGACTTCTTCATGTTCTGCTTGCTCTTCCTCCCCCTATCTTTTCCTTTCTTCTTGAAAAATTCATCTCCTTCGTACATCCCCTTTCCATTTTCTTCTCCCCTTACTTGTTATAATAAAAAATGATTAATGTTGATGATGCTTCAACAACTCTTTCATCATCTCCTTCAACTCTTTGACTTCTCTTCGTAGGTGCATTACCTCAGCTTGCAAGTCAAAAGGCGAGGTAGGTTGATCATCATCCTCTGGGAGTTCTATAAATGCAATTGTAGTAACATATGTGTCTGAAGATGGAATATAATCTTCAACAATCTCAAAGGTAGGTGGTTGAACCGATAGGTTGGGCTCAGGAAGGTCTAAGTCATAAAGAGTAGGTAGCATTAGCACTTGTCTTCCTCGTAAGGGTAGGGCTTCTTCTTCAATTGATAGTGTATTAGATAGTGACCGAATACGCACTACTTTCTACACAAGGGATTCAATAAACGTCCCTTTAGTCAGCTTTCCCCCCACTGGACAGTGTTTATCCTTCTCTATAAAACTACAACTGGCTCCTCTAAACATCTTATTTGAAGTGAATTCTTCATCTATTCTTCGTATTTCTTATGCAATCTGATCTGCGGATTTCTCTGTTGGAACAATAGTAGGAATAGCTTTCTCTTGTCTTGGTATTTCAGCAATTGGAGTAGTCGTTTTCTGACTAACTTCCCTAGCAGTAGACACACTCTTCTTCTGACTAATTACCTTAGTCTTTTTCACTGCCTTAGTCTGTCTTGGAGTTTTCTGAGGTCGGGGTCTCTGTTTCTCAGACTCCAATGTTCTTTTCCTCTCAGTCTCCTTGGCCTTATTGGCTGATTCTTCACTTAAAATCGAGACTAGAGATCTCGTAGCCTTCAAGCATGCAAGTCACGTAGACTTCACGACTTCATTCTCTAGACCGCTTTTCTTCTTCTTTGCCTCAAGATTCAATCTGGGTGATCTCTTCGCCTTCTTAGGAATATCACTCGAAGCTTCTCCCTTTTCTTCAAGACATTTTCGCCTAAACTTGAACTTGGCTACTTTCTTTTGAGAAATCATCTTTTCTTTCGTAACTTCTTCAGATGATTTTCTTCTTTCAATAATGGGCATATTTGTACTAACCTGAGATTTAGAACTCTTTGTGGGAGACTTCTTCTGTATCCGCTCCCCCTCAGTTATAGCTTTATTCTCAGAATCTATCTCTGTTCTGTCCATATTCTTTAAGCCCATTTTTCTTATAGTACCTGAGTTGATAACACTCTTAACAGGCATCATTCGTCTGATTCCCCAGTCAAGACGGACTCCAGACTCCCTAAAAAATCCTTGTTAACAACATTCCGTACGGGTAGCTATTTGTATCCTTCATTCCCTTAACCATATACTGAAAGATCAGAAATGGTAGGTCAACTGGTTTGCGATTCAACAGGTAAAATAGGTACTGTTCATCCAGAGTAGTCACCAAATGCCTTGAACCCGCTCTCGGTAAGACACGCTTAAATGTAATCGCATGTAAGACCTCGGCCTTCGCACTGCACTCGAGGTCTTCCTCTCTGTTGGGTCATTTTCTCCATAAAATTGTCTATTCACTTCGTCTTCCTTTAAACTGACCTTTGTTATCCATCTGGCTTTGCTCGATAGCTTCTCTCCAACAGATGGACATCCAGTCACCTTCTTGATCAACTCCATTGTTACAATAATAGACAATCCGTCTACTGTAGAAACAATAGCTTTTTCTACCATCTGCACATTCTTCCAAAACTCATACACTTCATTTTGATAAACATACTCCCGCACATGGAAGAACTTCCTCCAACCGGCTTTTACAATCTCTGGTTCGATATCCATATCATCTTTTCTCAAAGATTCAAAATCCACATGCCTTCCGTAAATCATCATTTGCTCTATTGATTCTGAATAGAAACTGACTCCGGTAATATGTTCTTCAAAGGTAAGGTTGATTTCAGAGGTTTGAAAGGGCTGAAAAGTTTGTGGGTTGAGAGTATTCGAAGGGTTTCTGATTTCAGACTACTCGAAAGGTCTTATCAGGCATGTTCTAGAATTGGTGAGGTTCTCAATGTTATAAGACTTTCCCTCTAAAATTTCCTTGTGAGAGAAGTTACCAGCTGTAACTCACTGTTTCTGACGTCGTTAACTTTGACGACCTTTTATCTTGGCTGTGAAATGTTAGATGGTTGGTCATTTAACATTACCATGTTGAGGTTTCGTCTAATTTCATTGAATCGTTCTTCACTCAATGGTTTAGTGAAGATGTCCACCCATTGAAACTCTGTCTCAATAAACTGTAGGCTTACAACTTTTCTCTGAACATAGTCTCTCAAGAAATGATGTCGGACTTCGATATGCTTCACTCTTGAATGTTGTATAAGATTCTTCGATAAGTTGATGGCACTGGTGTTGTCACAGAAAATTGGGATCTCCTCTTCTTGAACTGAATAATCTTCTAGTTGGTATTTAATCCACAGTGTTTGTGAACAACAACTTGCGGCAGACATGTACTCAGCTTCGGTAGTTGATAGCACGATTGAGCTTTATCTCTTTCTTGACCAGGAAACTAGGTTTGAGCCAAGAAAGTGACAGCCTCCACTCGTACTCTTCCTTTCAACTCTATCTCCGGCATAGTCCGCATCATAATATCCAATCAACCTAAAATCTTTACCTTTCTCAAACATTAAGCAAAGATCAGTAGTTCCTGCGAGATATCTCATAATTCTTTTAACAGCTATTTAATGAGACTCTCTAGGATCGGCCTGAAACCTTGCACACAAGCATACATTGAACAGTATGTCAGGTCTACTTACTGTAAGATAAAGCAAAGAACTGATCATCCCTCTATACAGGGTTTGATCCACCTTCTTACCAACTTTGTCTTTCAACAAAAGGTTTGAAGGGTGCATCGGAGTTGCCATAGGCTTCACATTATTCATATCAAACTTAGACAATAATTCTTTCACATATTTTTGTTGATGGATAAAGATCTTCTCTTCGGTTTGCTTAACTTGCAACTCAAGAAAGAATTTCAACTCACCCATCATACTCATTTCAAACTCATTTTTCATCATATTCTCAAAACTCATACATAAATTATTTGAGGTAGCACCGAAGATGATATCATCAACATAGATTTGCACTAAAATAAACTCATTCTAATAATTCTTTCTAAAGAGCATCTTATCTACCTAACCTCTACTAAAATCACTCTTTAAGAGAAAGGTACTTAGACGATCATACCAAGCTTTAGGAGCTTGCTTCAAGCCATATAAAGCTTTATGAAGTCTACAGACATGATCTGGATACCTAACATCCTCGAAACTAGGAGGTTGCTTAACATACACCTCTTCATCTATAAAACCATTCAGAAACGTGCTTTTCACATCCATCTAAAACAGCTTTATATCATGACAAACCGCATATGCCAGCAATATCCTAATTGTTTCAAGTCTCGCTACTGGAGCATATGTCTCCTTGTAGTCTATTTCTTCTTACTTATTATAGCCTTGTGCTACTAATCTAGCTTTATTCTGACTCGCTCTCCCTGATTCATCTAACTTATTCTTAAAAACCCATCTAGTTCCTATAATAGATTTCTTCGAGGGTTTAGGAACCAAGGACCAAACTTTATTCCTAGTAAATTGGTTCAGCTCCTCTTGCATAGCTAAAATCCAAGCTTCGTCCTGAAGAGCTTCCTCAATCTTCTTAGGCTCTATCTCAGAGATAAAAGCTACATTAGCTTCTCTTCTTAATTTGGACCTTGTTCTGACTCCTTCAGAGGTTTCTCCGATAATTAACTCTTCTGGATGAAAACTCTTATATTTCTAATCTCTTTTTAATCCACTAGTTTCTGGAATATCCTCAACTTTGTCTAGCTAAGTTCCTGATGATGGAGATTCTATTGTATCATCTAAGGGCTTTGAAGGGACTTCACTCTCTATGTCATCTTTCTTATGGGGTTGGGAACTATCATCAAACTTGACATGAATGGTCTCCTCAACTGTCTTCGAGGTAAGATTATAAACCTAAAAAGCCTTGGATGATAAATAGTAGCCTAGAAAGATTCCTGGAAAGGTCTTTGAGTTGAGCTTATCTAACAACTCCTTTGTATTCAGAATAGAGCACTTGCAACCAAATAGATAAAAGTAAGATATATTTGGTCTCCTTCCATTTCATAACTCATAAGGAGTTTTCTTCAATAATGGTCTTGGCAATATTTTGTTCTGAATGTAACACGTTGTATTCACAGCTTCTGCCCAGAAGTACTTAGGAAGATTCATCTCACACAACATAGTCCTTGCCATATCTTGAATCGTCCTATTCTTCCTTTCAACAACTCCATTCTGCTGCGGAGTCCTAGGAGCAGAGAAATTGTGGAAAATTCCATTCTCCTCACAGAATATTTTAAACTTCTCATTCTCAAATTCTCCACCGTGATCACTCCTGATACTGGCTATAGACATTCCTTTTTCATTTTGTAACTTTCTGGAGAGGGTCCTAAAACACTTAAAAAACTCATCTTTGTGTGACAAAAACAATATCCAACAAAATATAGTAAAGTCATCAACAATAACAAGTCCATATTTCTTTCTGCCAAGACTTACCGTCCTAGTTGGACCAAACAAATCCATATGTAACAACTCTAGAGGTCTAGAAGATGTTACGATATATTTAGAAGAAAATGATGTTTTGACTTGTTTTCCTTTAAGACAACTTTCACAAAAGAACTCTTTGTCAAAACTTATTTTTGGTAAACCTCTTACCAAATCATGCTTTAACAGTTTTGAAATATGCTTAAAACTGACATAACCTAACTTTTTATGCCAAATTAGTTTCTCTTCTTCAGTTGATAAAAAATATGAAACATTTTGATTTTGAAAATCTTCTAAATCAATTTTTAAAGATTATTTCTTCTCTTGGCAGAAAAGAATATAGACCCATCTTTGTTTCTGACTTCACAAAGATTTTGATTGAACGTGACTTCAAAACCAGAATCACACAATTGACTGACACTAATCAAATTGTATTTCAGACCATCAACAAGCAGCACATTATCAATACATGCAAAGGAATCTTTACCTATTTTACCTATTCTAATTATCTTTCCCTGCTGGTTGTCTCCGAAAGTTACCGATCCTCCCTTCTTATACTGAAGATCTAGGAATATAGACCTTCTTCCCGTCATATGTCGTGATCAACCACTGTCTAAATACCAACGGTGCTTGTCACATCTTCCAAGGAAGGATATCTGCAGGAGAAACTATTTTATTTTTTGGTACCCATATTTTCTTAGGTCCTCTTGGGTTAGTAATATGCACATAATAATTCATTTGATGCATTCTATAAGTTTGTTGATGAAAACGTGTTTAGTGATACTTTTTATTCTAGAAGAGAGACTTTCTTCCATGATGAGATTTATTTTCTAATCCGGTTTTATCACTCGGATGTCTACATTTTCCTAGCATCTTATTCATTTTTTTTGTACTCTTAGTGAAGGTAGCTAAATCAGTTGAAAGACTCTTAATCCTAAGCTTCAGCTGATTGATCTCTTCAGATCTATCTACAAATTTCTTTTTCTTATCCTCCTCTATTTGCTTTTTCAAGCAGATATTTTCTCTCTCTATTTCTTCTATATGTTTAAGATTTTCTACATACTTTTTCTTTAACAGTTTGTACTGTTTTAGAATAGCATGAGAATCTTCTAGTAGTTCTGAATGTGCATTAGAAGTTACCTCCTCATCACTTTCTTCCTCAGCTACCAGGAAAATGTTTGCATCCTCAGATGTCTCGGAGCTTGTATCTGATTCTGACGAATCTAGATCCTCCTAAGTTGCCATCATGCTTTTCTTGCCTTCTCTACTCTTCTTTGGGTTTTTCTTTAGAGTAGGACACTCGGACTTGTAATGTCCAAGTTGATTACACTCGTAGCATATGATGGATGTCTTTTCTACTTTTCCATCATCTTTGTTGTTCTTCTTGAAGAACTGACTTCCTTTGGACTTCTTCTTCCACATCCGTCTAATTTTCCTGAAAATAAAAGATAACTCGTCATCTTCATCACTTGACTCTTGTTCTGATTAGATGGAGTCATCATGCTTTGATTCTTCAATCTTTAATGCTTTTGATGACTTTCTCCTCCTTTGAGTCTTGTGATTCTTTTGTCCGGCCTTCAATGCTATTGACTTGTCCCGTTTAGGCTTGTCTTCAACATCGAGCTTAACTTCATGAATCTTCAGCGATCTAAGCAACTCGTCAAACTTTAGCACGCTCAAATCCTTAGCTTCCTGCACAGCAGTAACTTTTGATCTCCAACTCTTTGGAAGACTTCTTAAGATATTACGTACGTGATCTTGGTTCTCGTAATTTCTTCCGAGAGCTTTCAATCCATTGATGATTGTTTGAAATCTTCCAAACATTTGATCAATAGATTCTTCATCTTTCATCTTGAAAAGTTCGTACTGGTGCACAAGAATGCTTATCTTGGATTCTTTGACTTGGTTTGTACCTTCATGAGCGATAGACAACGTGTCCCACATCTCCTTCGCAGTATCGCATCTATGGACTTTGTCATACTCACTTCTGCTTAGGGCACAACTCAAGAAAAACTTCACCTTAGAGTTCAGTTAGAATCTCGCCTTTTGATCAGCCGTCCATCTAATCCGTGGAATAAGATTTCCATCTTCATCTACTGGTGTATATGGTCCATTCTCTATCACGTCCCAAAGGTCAACATGAGTGGATTCTATAAATAGTCGTATCCTATCTTTCCAGTAGTGGTAGTCTTCTTCGTTGAATGCTAGAGATCTAGTGACTGAGGCACCTTCTGCAATGTACGTATGTGATTATGTCATAATCTTTGATCCACACTTTGTTACAGTGATCCTTGGACACCGAGCTCTGATACCAATTGAAGTGAATCACATGTTATTCAATGCTTATTATACGATGTATAAATGCACAAGAAGGGGGGTTGAATTGTGTATCTCCCCTTTTTTGATGAAAAATCTTCAAAAACGTTTTGTCAATAGAAAAAACTTGTTCTTTTTACAAAAGCTACTGTAAATCAAAGTTAATCGTATTCTTTAAAATTTGTTAGAAAACTAAGTAAAAACGAAACTTTGAATAATAAGAGAGATAAGGATAGAGAGAAGTTGACACAGTAATTTTTATACTAGTTCACCCCAAACCGTGGGTTATGTCCAGTCCTCAGATGTCTTTCTGAGATTTCATTACTTCTCAAATGTTACAAGTATTCTTTTACTCCGAGCCTCTTCAGGTCTCTTACAGTCAGTATTCTTTCACACTTAGTCTCTGCAGACTATCTGTACTACTTCCTTACAGAAAGATTTTTGAGCTTTGTTACACTAAGATAGCTCTAGCTATTTGCACAGTAAACTCTCAAGTAAGCTTATTAATGTTCACATATATGTATACCAGCTAACTTTGCAATCTTAGACTTCGACTCATATTTATAGCCTTCGTCTGTAACTGCTTCTTGAATCTTGCTTTCTTGATTCTTGAAAGAAACGGTTATTCAGTTGAGTTCTGTAACTAACTCGAACTGACTCTTGATTTGCCTCCGTCTGCTTTTCATCATCTGCTTTTTCTTTCGTCTGCTTTTGCTTCCGTCTGCTTTTGGCTTCCGTTTGCTTTTTATTCATCGTTTGATTTTTTATTCATCGTCTGCTTTTTATTCTTCCGTCTGCTTTTTATTCTTCCATATGCTTTTCTACTTCGTCTGCTTTTTATTCTTCGTCTGTTTTTCTACTTCGTCTTCTTTTTATTCTTCGTCTGCTTTTCTACTTTGTTTACTTTTTATTCTTCGTCTATTTTTTAATCTTCCGTCTGTGTTTCGCTTTCATCTGTTTTTCCTTCTTCGTCTGTTTTTTGATTCTCCGTCTATTTTTCAATTCTCCGTCTGTTTTTCAACCTTCATTATTTATACTTCATTAAAATCATTAATGTAAAGTCATTTTGACTTAACAATGTTTGGATGGTTTTTATTAGATTTGGTACTCAATATAGATTTATTTTATTTATAATCTATATTTTAACTCCCTAACAAAGAAAATTTTCAACCAAGTTAGAGCCAAGTTAAACAAGTTTTGACATTATGTTTAGAGGAATATGAGTCAAATATAAACCCATGTTCTCATAATAAGGATCAAATGTAGACCTATGCTTAACCCATATAGGCTAATTGTTGGACACTCCACCCTTATGAGTCACGAGTCCGACGTCCTAAGTGACATCTGGACACGTATCCCGCATAGATGGCGTGCCCCCACCAGGACAACCTACTTTTACTATATCCGAACAGAAGTCAACCTTAAACATTTTGCACCAGTCAAATTCCACCTCCTTAAGGCTACAATCTAACTTTGCATGATACTTATCTATGGCATTCATTCCCAGTATAACATCTAGCCCCTTTAGATTTAGAGGTAGTAAGTCCACTACCAGTTGAGCACCCTCGATAAAAAGCCCACAATCCCTATAAACTTGACTTATAATCACATTCTTCTCTAGAGGAGTACTAATAATTAAAGGACTATCCAAAGGCCTCAGATCAACATCATGCAATGTCATGTTGCAGAAACAAATGAATGTGTGGAACCAGAATCAATCAAAACATATACTTCATAATTAAATAATCGAGCCATACCTGTGACAACTTTAGCTGCGGCTGTAGCTTGCTCTTTAGTCATAGCAAAAACTCTAGCCTGTGTCTGAACCCTTGGCCTCCCTGGAGGAATAGTCTTCTTTGTAGCTCCAGAATGGCCCACCTCTGTGACTGGTCTGGTTCTCACTATTTTTGCTCTCCTCGAGGCTTGCAACTGGGACCCCTCTTGCCTTATTAATTGGGGACAGTCTCTGATCAAGTGTCCCTTATCTCTACATCGGAAACATGCTCCAAGTAACTTGAATCACTCTCCCCTGTGGAACTTCCCACAATTCTCACATTGGGGGTTCATGTTCTTACTCTTCTCCACCCTGCTATTGCCTCCAGCAGTAGAGGCTTGCACTGAAACTGCCCTTAGTTGCTTGTTCCTAGTAGGGGAACTACTCCCTACCTTACTCTGTGTGTGGGAACTCTTCCTACCCCTCTTAGGCATTTGAGTACTCGCCCCTTTCTTGGAACATTGTTCCCTGTTCTTCCTCTTCCTGCTTACTTCATTTTTGATGTTCTCCAGCTTCTCAGCCTGGAGTGCAGCATCTACCAGTTGTTGGTAGTCATAAAATTTGTGGATCAGAATTTTCTCCCTGATCCCCAAATGAAGACCTCCCTCAAACTTGCGACACTTATCCTCCTCATTAGCAATAATGTTGACTGCATACTGGGACAGCTGGGTAAACTTTAGCTCATATTCACTCACACTTATATCCCTCTGTGTGAGATTCATAAACACTCTGGCCTTTTCCTAAATAAAGACTCTCGAGAAGTATTTCCTCCTAAAGGCTTCCAAAAAGTCTCTTCATGACAACACTGGAGGCATATCCTAACTGTGGGGCACTGATTCCCACCATTAAAGTGCATCTCCCTGTAGTAAGCTCACTGCATAATCTAACTTCTCCTCATTTGAGCACTTCATCTGAATCAAAACCCTCTCGGTCCTCTTTAACCAGGCTTCTGCCACTTTAGGATTTATAGTCCCATTGAAATCTCATACCCATACTTGCATGAGCTTATCATCGCCCACCTCTCCACTGGAGCTCAGATCGGGACTTCAGACCTCGACCCATGGCATATGTGAAAGCCTGGGCAAAGGCCTGAAAGAATTGTGGGTCCATAAATTGCATAGGGGGAGGAGGCGATGGCATTTCATGTTACACATCAGGTGCCTTAAAATCAGGAGCAGGGTGTGTCCCAACATCTTGCAAGACATAAGATTCATCCGTACTCCCTTGGCGAGAGCCAGATCGAGTCCGGGCTCTTCAAGTTGTCCTTTGAGGTGGCATTTATCACTCATTGAATATAAGATCAGTGAAAACCTTTAGTTTATGTAAAACAATTTCAAATCATATCAAACAATTTAAAAACCATGCATTTTTCTTACTTAAAAATAATGCATGTTCATTTCATGCCTTAGACTACCCACCAAAAACCTAGGATACTCCTAAACCTAGTCGTTCTGATACCATAAGTGTTGGACACCCCGCCTTTGTGAGTCACAAGCCCGATGTCCTAAGTGACATCTAGACACGTATCCCACATGGGTGGCGTGCCCCCATTAAGACAACCTACTTTTTCTATAACTGAATAAAAGTCAACCTTAAACATTTTGCACCAGCCTTGGGACAATTGACAAAAATGTCATTAGGGATATCTGGTGAAGATTCTCTTAGGACGATTTCAAAGAAGAATTAGAGACCTACAACTTTGAGGAAGACTCTGAGGTCGGATTCTATCTTCTGAAGCGGGTAGGAAATGGAACAAAAGATAAAGGAAGGCGAATGACAGAAGAAGCAAAAGACAAAAGAAGCGAAAAGGCAGAAGAAGCAAAAGCCAGAAGAAACGAAAAGGCAGAAGAAGCAAAACACAAAAGAAGCAAAAGACAGAAGAAACAAAACAAAAAAGAAGCAAAAGATAGAAGAAGCAAAAGATAGAAGAAGCAAAAAGGCAGTAGAAGCGAAAAGGCAGAAGAAGCGAAATACAGAAGAAACAAAAGACAGAAGAAGCAAAAGACAGAAGAAGCTAAAAGGTAAAAGAAGCAAAACATAGAAGAAACAAAGGACAGAAGAAGCAAAAAGGTAGAAGGATCAAAACACAGACTATACAAAACACAGAAGAAGATGACATCATCACAAAGGAAACACAAAAAGAGATGACGTCATCACATAAGAAGCAAGAAGGTAGAAGATACAACTCCTCTCTTGCCCATCTTCCCTTATAAGGACCATGACTTTCAGCTCAGACGTCCAAAATTTTCATGCTAAATACCGTTGGAAAGATTTTAAAAAAAGACTTACTACTTACTGGAAGACACATTTGCATAAATCAGCTTAGATTAACCCAGATTTTTCCTTGAAGTTAGAAAACGAATTTTTTCTTTGTGAAACTTGAAAATTTTCAACGTACCAACTTTAGATAGTCATGAGTAAATATGCAACCATATTCCATTTGCATCAAAAGATAAAAGGTTTACAAAGCCTTAGTGGACATTTCAAGCTACAAATACATTAATATATCAAAATCCTAAAATACAAAAGATACATGATTTGCTCAAAATGCAACTAAAGCCTTGCTTTACAAACTTGTTTCAAATATAAAATAATCAAAACTAGGAGTGTTACCTTGCCTTTTTGACCTACTCGATATTCTGTTCATCACCTGAATATGTGGGAGGAGATTGGAGGGGTGAGCTCAAAGCCTGTGGGTAACAATCTTATAATCGGTAACAAGCAAAAACTATTGAAATAATCATCTTCATTTTAAAAACTCAAATTAATGCATAATGTTGGGACCGTAACCCAACTACTTAAACTTCACACTATCACTCTTACTTTGATACCATAAATGTTGGGACCCGATCTGGAGACTGGCGCCCCAACCCGAAAACGAAAGACGGAACGAATACTAATCACAAAGAGGCGGAACGAATAAAACGATTGATAATAAAGCGAAACAAATCATTAAAGAATCGAAAGCCAACTTGGAAGCAAAGCATATAACAAATTAAAATCGAATTGGCTCGGAGACAAACCAAACAAACGATCCAATCGAATTGAAAC
Source organism: Erythroxylum novogranatense (assembly GCA_029891385.1). Taxonomy (NCBI): domain Eukaryota; kingdom Viridiplantae; phylum Streptophyta; class Magnoliopsida; order Malpighiales; family Erythroxylaceae; genus Erythroxylum; species Erythroxylum novogranatense. Next base: position 40,196,015 of record CM057224.1, read on the forward strand.
ACAAATTCTAACATCCGAACAAATATCTTAGAAAAGCGTCAAAATGGTCGCGTTGGAAACCTTAGACTTAAACTGTCCAAAATTCGGTATATTATTTTTCCTTTTTTCTCTCTTTTCTCATTCCTCAATCCAAATACATTCACATACAATCGCACTATCCAATGTCCAATACACGTTCATTCACATTTTTCCATATACAAATCATGCTTATATCTCAATTGAACATACAAAATTTATATAACATATCCATGTGCAATACCATAACTCAATAGCCTCATCCAAATCTCATAGTTCCATTACAATTTATACACCCTTTCATAAACTAAAGATTTATACACTACCCATACCCTAAACCAAAGTACACAATACACAACGATTCTAGACTTCTCAGCAACCATCTAACTTAACAATAATACAATATAACACATGCAAACAGAAATCTTCAATTTTTTTCACCCGATCTTCTTCTCATCACCTGTGGACGAGAATGAAAGGGGGTGAGCTTTACAACCCGTGGGTAACAGTTTATAACAAATATATAAACAAAATCCTTGAAATTTTTTTTCTTTTCTGGTCTTAGAAAACATTTCTTTGAAATTCGTAAAGCACATTTTCTAAAAGTTCCTTTCTTGCTGTAGTCAAATCACAATTGCAAAACGTATGATTTTAAGGCTTTCAGCCATAAACCCATGGGTTACAAAACATGAATGCATCAACTTGACAATTCATAAATGCAATGGCAAACCACATATGCAATGCACAACACATGGCTCGAGAGTTCCGTGGAACACAACGAATAAACTGAAGTTTATCGTAAACACAACGAGTCCGATTTCTCAGGATCTCGTAGCCCCAAGAGGGCAGTCGGGAGAAGGCTATACGTCGACGTGCAAGTGACTAACACAACGTTCCTCTCTCGCCCAAACAAAAGCACATATTCATGCTCAATCACTTTATCGAATGCTCTTTTCCAAATATATGAAATACCATGGAATCTTTCGAGGCATAACACAAATGTATTTTGCATTTTCATCAAAAGTTTATGTATGGAATCAATAATGATTTTTCAAATCATTCATATAATGGTGCAACATTTATGATGCAATTGAAATTGGAAAATCTCTTTGTTTAAAGAAAGCATTAGTGGCTTATAAATTTTATTATAAACAGGTACCCACCTCGAATCGATGCTAGAAGCTTGTCCTTAGCTTCAATTTGACTATTGCGTCTCTCTTTCATCCAATAGAAAATTCCCTACACCAATTTCACACAATTTCAACCTCATAAATAACATAATCCTTAAAATTGAACTTAGAAAACACTAATTTCACATATGATCAAGCCATCTAAATCACCAATTTTCAAAAACCCCAATTCATAAAATTGGGCATAACCCTAATTACTTTCCATCCAAAATTAAACCCATAATACTTAGCAATCACCAAAATTGACTTCATACTCCACAAACTCATACCATTTTCCATAATTCTAAACCAAAACTTCAAGAGAAACTCGAATCTTAAAAATTGCTCTTACCTCATTTCTCCTTTATTTTCGGATTTTCTTGGTTCAAGGTGAAGCTCTCTTCATCCTCCACCTTTTTCTCTCTTGGAATGACATCAAAATCTCTCTTCAAGTGGTAGAAAAATCGAGCCCTAACTTTCTCCTCTTTTTCTCCACCGAAGCTTGCTCTCCCTTCTCTCTTCTCTCTTATTCTCTTATTCTTTCTTTCCTTCTTTTCTCTTAAGTGTCATGGGTTGCCTCTTAAAATGACAGCCCACTTGCTTTTATAGTGCCATGTCATTAAATGACTTAAAATTGACCCATTTGCCCTTACTCATAAGCCTAAAACTTAACTCTTTAAGTAAACTTCCAAAATTATCCCTTCCCTTTTGCCTTAAAAACTTTAGAGAAATGTCCCTCTATGTCTTACAAACCCATCGCTTCAAGAATCAGATCGTTTGGAGCTCTATAACTCAAGATATCTCCAAAATATTGAAGTTTGTTCTTCAGACCCGAGGCTGAACACTACACCTAACTTCCGACCTGAATTTGAAAGTCTTAGAGGATAAATTATAGCTCGGCTCCTTCATAACATTTGTAGCCCCATGTCTCTATTTTAATTTTCAAAAAGAATCAAATCGATCGCAGCTCTACCGATCGAGATATCTCCAAAATACTTAACACTGTTCAGCCATTACAACACCAAGACTGAACACTACACCAAACTTCCGACCTGAATTTGGAAGTCTTAGAGGCTAAATTATAGCTCGGCTCCTGCATAACATTTGTAGCCCTATGTCTATATTTTAATTAGGAACAAGAATCAACTCAATCGAAGCTCTAGTGATAGAGATATAGCCAAAATACTGAACACTGTTCAGCCACTACAACACCGGGACTGAACACTACACTGAACTTCCGACCTGTATTTGGAAGTCTTAGAGGCTAGATTATAGCTCGGCTCCTTCATAAAATTTGTATCCCCATGTCTCTATTTTAATTTCCAAAAAGAATCAGATCGATCGGAGCTCTACCGATCGAGATATCTCCAAAATATTGAACACTATTAGGACCTTTTCCACAGGTCAGCTCACTTAGATCAGGTCGATCTTTTTCCATTTAATTCTAAAACCAATAAATCTAGTATGGAAAAATAGAAAAATGTCTTAGGAATCAAACACTTCAAAAATCAGGTCAAACGGATGTCGGACGAAGAAGTTATGACCAAAACAAGGAAGAGAGGTCGGTCGGCCGCTAGTCGACCCCAAAGGTCGCGAGGCAGACGCAAGAGCCCGTCCGCGCGGGCTGCGTGCAGGAGCTCGCCCGAGCGGACTGAGCATGGGAGCCCGCCCGGGCGGGCTGCTCGCGGAAGCTCGTCCGTGCTCGCCCAGACGCGAGCGGGCGGGCGATCGCCTACGCGATCCGACCTCCAAACTTCAAACCTTCATATCTTTTGACTCCAAGCTCCAAATCAGACGTGGTTTGTTTCGTTGGAAAGCTAAGAGATAGCTCTACAATTTTCAAGAAGGACTCAAAGACAAGCTCGGACATTAAAGGAATCAAAAGTTTGCTACAATGTGACCGATCGATAAACTCCTCAACAGTACCAACACTTGTAAACATCATAACTTTTGATCCAGAACTCCAAATTTGACAAACTTAGTGTCTATAGAAAGGTAAAAAGAACCCTCTACAACTTTCATTAAGGCCTTAAACATCATATCGACCTCTAAATGGGTCAAAAACTCCACACAAAGTGACTGGTCGATCAGTTTCACACTAAACAGCATCAAAACTTCTAACAATCATAACTTTCTACTCCCTTGTCCAATATTTTCGTGCTTTATATCAATGGAAAGATAAAAACCAACTCTACAATGTTCATGAAGGACTCCAAAGCAACTTCAACCTATAGCTAAGTTAATGTTTCAATCAAAGTTTCTGCCCTGATAGCTAATCACCTAAGCAATATCCAAATTTCACATTATCATATCTTTCAACCTCCACAACCAAGAATCGCATATTATACATCATTTTAAAGCTATTCAAATTCTCTATAACTTTCATGTAGACCATTTACTCCAATTCAAACCACATCAATACGGAAATCGCCTCAAAACACAACATATACAATCCTATACTTAGAGCATTTTCCAAAACCAAAGCAAAATACACTTAACTTTCAAATATCATAACTTTCAATCCCGATATTGAAAAATAGCATACTTTATGGCTACGAAAAGCTCTCAACATAAGCTACAATTTCATGAAGATCATTTCCTCAAATTCTGCCTAAATCAAAAGTCAACTCTTCACTCCAAAGGTCAAATTTCTTAATTCTCTAAAATATAACACTTTCACCAATCATTTCTTGCTTTTCAACTTCCATTTCAATCAACTAGTTCATTTTGACTTTCATAACTCATACAACTCTACTCAAATTTCAAAGTCATCAAAATCAATCACTTCATTTCTCATCAATCTCCTTTAAGCACAATAACATCTATAACATAATACCTATACAAACACACTCATTTAATTCCATTTAATACTTCTAATTTCTACCGAAAGTTCGGGGTCCAACACATAACATGGTTATATCATTACTATCAACATATCATGAACACACAAAATGCATCAAATTGGTTCGGGTGGATCCAAAATAAAACGTACTACGCATTTCTGCATAACGGTCTTGCGTAGCCGTAAACTTATGGGAGTCCCTAAAGGAGCTCCATGTCACTAACAGGCAGGCGAGAGAAGCTTTTAGACAAGTGCATTTGACATAATTAGGGGATCACCACGAACGCACATAACATGTAATTTCATGACTTTTAAACTTGTTGCCCAAAATGACACTAGATCAAAAACTTGATTTTTCAAGACATGATATCATGGTTATCGTACCGATCGATTCCGGCCCATATCCAGTACCAAATTTCAAATTTTGGTACCGGATTTAAATACCAGTCGGTACCAACTGATTTTGACTGTACCGGTCGATACTAGCTGATATTCAAAATATCGATCAAATACTGGTCGGTACCGAAAATTTAAAAATATTAGGGGTCCCTCCTTTTTTTCAAACTTTTTAAAATAATAATAAATATTTTATTACTAATAATAATTATAAATTAAATAAAAGTTAAAAATAAATTATTACTAATAAATTATTTTTATTTAAATTTATTTTAATATTTTATATAATATTTATTAATAAAATATTAATAAAATATTTTATTTTCAAAATAAATAATTTTAAAATTATTATTTATAAAGTAATATTTATTTATATATTTTCAATTATTAAATCAAAATTTATATATTTTAAAATTATATTTTAAAATTAATTATATTTATTAATAATTATTAAATTAATTATATATATTAAATAAAATTGTGATTATGTCTAATTAAATGTAAAATGAAATGGAATGTGAAAAACAACAATTTAAAAAATAATTCAAAATTTTGATAAAATATAAAATAATTCAAAATTCAAAATTTTGAATTATTTTCATTATTTTACAATTAATTATGATATTAGATAATTATTATATATTGATATATATTATATATAGATAATTATTATATAAAGAAATAATTAAAATATAATAAAGATATATATATATATATAAATGAATAAGATATAAACCAAAAACTAAATTAAATAATCTACAACTTAACAATATGACAATGGATTATTTTGTAATTTTTAAAAAATTCAGGATAATTTTATAAATTTACAAAATATTTTTGTATTATTGTAATATTTTAAATACTTTGTATTATTCTTAATTTTATAATTGTATAATGATAATTGTCTTTATTTATATTAATTGTGGTTATTATTTATATGTAAAATATTTAAAATTATTGTTATTTCATATTAATTGTCATTATTATTTATTATTAAGATTTTGAAAGCATGGTTGATATTATATAATACAACTATATAATATACCAATATGGACTATTTAGCAATTTTTAAAAATTTTAGGACTATTTCATAAATTTTAAAAAATTTCGAAACGGTATCGGTACAATTCCATTCAAAAGCTCAATCCGGTACAAAGTTGATACAATCATATTTTATATATTTTTAGAACTTTATATTTAGCATCTTGCATGTGTTTTATGGATATTTATGGCCTTTTCATCATTTTTTATAATTATTAGAGCTTTAGACACATAAAATACAAAAAAATCCTTAATAGGTTGAAATTAACACTGTTTTCAATTTCTGGCAGATTTGACCTTTGGATCTTTGGATATTTTTATCTTGGGATTGGGTTATTAGAAAATTATAAGATTTGGCAAGCATAATCTTGACTCATTGAAGAATATTTCCACCAAGTTTTAGAATTTTTGGAGTTGTCAGTTGAGAGCAGTAAATTTGTGAAAAGTGACAAACAAGTCCACAAGAGGAGGACCAGCGTTGGGCAGACCAAATTAAAAGCAACAATTAAATGGGCGTGAATTCAACATCAATGAGCAACGTGAAAGCAGCCACGGACACGTGACCTAGGCGCATCTTCAATGGAACAGAGACACAAGGGGTAGGAGCAAAAATGATTAAATTCAAGTGAAGCCAGCGCAATAGGGAAATCAGCAGAGAAGGCGGCATTCAACAGTGACGTTTGCAAAATCATGGAGTCACACACAAGAGAAGCACTTAAATCACGCAAGAGACAAAAGAATAAAAGATACGCGTGAGGTAAAGGAAGCAGCGTGGAATTTAAAGGTAGCATGAGGAGCAAATCAGGTGGCGGCAATTAAATGGGCAGATCAATTAAAGGAGCAATTAAATCAGCTAGGCAAACACGTAGAGAGAGGGAGGCGAAAACAAGGAAAAAAACAAAGGGCAGCTAGTGAAGAACATGTGTGACGCAAATCAAGCATGGATTTAATTAAATGAAAGTTGAGTTAGCGCAAAGAGAAAGACACAACAATCACGCAAGACACAAGCTAAGAGGATTTAATTCCAAAGAGCAGCCGCAAGACAAGGAGCAGGCGTGAATCAGCTGTGGACAAAGAAAAAATCAACGCACAAGCAAATCAATAGAAGATGTGACAGCTGTGAAGGAGGACATGTGCTTGGTGGTTTAAAACAAAAATCATACAAAAAGACAGACCACAGGAAGAAAGAGAAGACCACGCATGCAAAAGATAACAAGAAAATCACGCTTCAGCTACAAAAGGAGGCTAGATGCTTATGTAGCATGCGTGGAGATGAAAGAAGGCAGAAAGAAGACAGCTCCAAAAGACCCACCACGCTGGCAGACAAGAAGAGAATATGAAAACAAAATCTAGAAGAAAAAAAACGCTGGAGTGGAAGGCGGGCCAGGAGCTGGAGAGGAGAACTGGAGGATTGAATAAATAAAAGAAAAGGAACGCACAAGTGGGGGCTGCCAATCGTTACACACTACAAACAAAGGAAGGCACGCACATTAAGAAGGGAACTCACTTATTATTTAATTTATTCCACTCCACTCCACTCACTAAACGACACACACAAGGAGCTCTCAACTTTACAAGACCAAGCACTCTCTACTCACTCTAAAAGCATCAACGTAATAACACATCAGGGGGGCTCTACAAGACCAGCTGTGGGGGACGTTAAAAAAAGAAAAGAAGGGGAGCAAATAATATAAAAGGAAAGGACCAGCTGTGAGGGGACTGACGCTACTTATTGGGGGCTGAACACATAAATCCTTGGCCACAAATACAGGGAAAACTCACGGCTCCACCAAGCATTCTCCATATGACGACCTTTTGACAATATTTTCAGATTATTCATTAAACCAAAGGGGACTCTCCACTGACGTAGAGGAAGCATGCTAGTGGACACAAGGTGGCTTGAGGAGATGAGAATTCCAGGTGCCAAGTAAAAAAAAAACAGTTGGTGGTGGTGAAGACATGTTGAAGGAGAGGAGGCGATATTGAAGAGCAACATCACTATTATTTCTTCCTTTCCTTCTACTTATTTCATAATCACAATGCTTGCTTTTCTTATTTTCATTGCTACTACTGTTATTATGAGAAACTAATCCTTTCATTCTAGGATTTTAACGGAACCCTTGATGTAATCTCGGTTAGTTAGTATTTTCTACGTTTAATTTCTTATGCTCATTTTTACTTAAAGGTTTGATTATTGCAATTTGTTCTTAATGCTTTTCATAAATTGATCACCTATGAAATTGATTTTCTTAATCTTTGTGTAACGTAACAGGGAGCAAAAGATTTGGAAAAAGATTGCAATAGCTTAGGATCACATTCGTAGTGATTTGTGTCTAGGATCGGGAGATACCTATCCACCCTAAGTAACCACATTAAGATTGATTTGATAAAGCAATCATCAAATTATCACAATTTACCTTAGAAATATAAAATATTGGTTCGATGATTAAGATTACTAATGATCCGGGAGGGCTTAGTAATTAATTCTGAATCTTAGGTTATCAAACCCGGTATATGAATTAAATCAAGAAAATTTTGACACCGAGGTAAAATCAAGGGGGAAGTTAAATTCCTAGATTTTCATTTCATTGATATTTCTTATATTTTATCTTGCTTTAATTCTCGCTTTTATTTTATTTTCAAACCACAATCACTCAATCTTTTCTTTAATTTTTATGTTATTAGCTTAAATTAGAAGTTATTACGAGTATTACTTTTTAACTAATTTGGTCTCCGTGGGATCGATATTTTTACTACTTGACGATAGAAACGTACACTTGCGTTTACAACCGACAAGTTTTTGGCGCCGTTGTCGGGGACCAATTTTTAGTTTTAATATTGATACTTGTTTTGATTTTTGATTTAAGTTTTCTTACGTGTCTCATTTTTTTCTTATTGGCTAGGTGATCTGCATGCTCACCTGCTCTAAACCGATCCAACCCTTACGTGATCCTGAAATAGAGAGAACGTGTAAAGCGAATCGGAGAAGAGTTCGAGAACAAAGAGCAGCGGCAGTTGACATGGAAAATAATAACGAGACACCTGAACAAATGGCCGAACGACTCCGAAACGAAGAAATACGGAGACAAGTTCGAGAGGAGATGGAAGCCGAGCAAAGAGAATTGGAACAAGCACGAAGTTGTTTAGATTTCCATACACCTACTTTTGATGAGAGAACGAGTATAGCTCACACTCGGATTCCAGCCACTCAAACTTTCAAAATCGATGGAGCGGTCATGAATTACTTGAGGGACAAACCTTTCACCGGAGTGGCATCCTATTGTCCCATCACACACCTCAAAAATTTTCTCGAAATTGTCGATAGCTATCAAGTAGCAAATGTGTCAAATGAGCAAATGCGACTAAGGCTCTTTTCATTTTCTCTTGCAGGTGCAGCCAAAGAATGGATGTGGGATGCAAACCCAAAGGGTTCGTTAATGACATGGGGCGAATTAAAGGACAAATTTATGAGAAAGTACTTTTCACCAGCAAAGACTCACAAGCTCAAAATGGAGATTATCAACTTCAAACAATCCGAGATGGAGTCATTAGCTGAAGCCTTTGAACGATTCAAAGAACTCCAAAGGAAGTGCCCACATCACGGGATTCCTCCATCATTTCTAGTCTCTCATTTATATCATGGGTTGACTCTCGCTACGGCAAGTCAATTAGATACAATTGCTGGAGGTACGTTCTTAGAACTCAATCCCGATGACGCTATATCGTTAATAGGAAAGGTTACTGCTAACAACTGTAGGGCTCATGAAAGAGGAGGATCTCAACCTACGCGGAAAGCCCCAAGTACGTATGAAATCAATCCCTCAGAATTGATGGATGCCAAGATCTTGAACATGTGCAATAAAATCACAGACACTGTTTTGGAGCAACTTAAACCCATAACACAACAGGTAAAAGCCGTTACATTTACTTGTGATTATTGTGGTGAAAGTCATCATTATGAACAGTGTCCAAATGTCGAGCCACCGATCGAGACGGTAAATTACTTCGGGAATCAAAGAGCTCCGTATAATCAAAATGCAAACAATTACAATTCGGGAGCAAGAAATTACCCTCCAAGGCAAAATCACCCACCAGGATTCCAACCGCAACAACAAAATTGGCAATATCAAAACCAACCACAAGGAAAACCTCCAAATACATCCAACCAAGCATCATTGGAGAGTATATTGGGGAAGTTCATGGAGCAAACTGGTCAAAGAATGGTTAAACTTGAAGAATCAACACGGAACTTGCAAACTCAAATGGGACAAGTGATTGAAGCTTTAAAAAGTCATCCTCAAGGAACATTGCCAAGTGACAGTGTAAATCCTCGGAAGGAACAACTTCATGCCATCGTTCTTAGGAATGGAAAAGAGGTGGATACAACTCCAACTTCCAAAGGGAAAGAGGTATGTATAAATTCTAAAAATTCTAAAATTTTGTGGGATGATGTTGTTATTGATGTTGATAGATCCATGGAAAAAGAGGAGGAAGAAAAACCAAGGGAAGACAAGGAAAAACAACCGAGGGAGAGACCATATCCACCACCACCATTTCCTCAAAGGCTAACAAAGCAAAAACATGAAAAAGGGTTTGAAAATTTTATGGATGTTTTTAAGAAACTAACAATTAACATTCCCTTTGCTGAAGCTTTAGAAAATATGCCAAGCTATGCCAAATTTATGAAGGATGTTCTATCAAAAAAGAGAAGGCTTGGAGATCATGAAACAGTGACCTTGACGGAAGAATGTAGTGCAATACTACAAAAGAAGCTCCCACCAAAACTCAAGGATCGTGGAAGTTTTACAATTCCATGTGTAATTGGCACACAAATTTTCGGTAAGGCTCTTTGTGATCTTGGTGCTTCCATTAATTTAATGCCCATCTCTGTTTTCAGAAAATTAGGCATGAGAGATGTAATTAAACCAACTTCGGTGAGACTACAATTATCCGATCGTTCCATTATCCATCCATGGGGAATTCTTGAAGATGTGCTAGTCAAGGTGGATAAGTTCATTTTTCTAGCAGATTTTACAGTCTGTGACATTGAAGAAGATGTAGAGGTACCTATCATTTTGGGACGACCGTTTCTAGCCACAGGTAGAGTTCTCATCGATGTTGAAAAAGGAGAACTTACCATGAGAGTAAATGGAGAAGAGGTAACCTTTAGCATTTTTTCTTTAATAAAATTTCCAAATGAAAAATGTTATGCAATTTCTTCAACCAGGGCAATTTTAAATGACTCAACTATGAATGTTCTAACCAATGATCCTTTGATAGCTGCTTTAACAACACTTAATGAGTTTGATGAAGAAATTCTCGAATACATTAACTTGTTAGACGCAAGTTAATCTCTAAGATCATATAGACAAGTTATAGAGCCATTGAACAATTCCAAGGATGAAGTAGCAAAACCTTCAATCGAAGTACCTCCGAAGTTAGAACTTAAGCAACTTCCTCATCACTTGAAGTATGCTTACTTAGGTGAGAACTCCACCATTCCTATTATTGTTTCCACAGAACTAACTAATGTGCAGGAAGAGAAGCTACTTCGTGTTTTGAAAGGACACAAAAGAGCAATCGGTTGGCCATAGCCGATAACAAGGGAATAAGCCCACTTTTCTGTCAACACAAGATCATATTAGAAGAAGAGTTCAAGCCTAGTGTGCAACCACAAAGGCGATTGAACCCGAACATGAAGGAAGTGGTGAAGAAGGAGATCGTGAAGTGGCTTGATGCTGGTATTATTTACCCTATATCGGATAGTTCTTGGGTAAGTCCGGTGCAATGTGTACCCAAAAAGGGAGGAATGACAGTGGTGAAAAACGAGAAGAACGAACTCATCCCAACGAGAACCATTACCGGATGGAGGATTTGTATGGACTACCGAAAGTTGAACAAGGCAACAAAGAAAGATCACTTTCCACTACCCTTCATTGATCAAATGCTTGATCGGTTGGTTGGTAAGGTATATTATTGCTTTTTGGATGGCTATGCAGGTTATAATCAAGTCCCAATTGCGGTGGAAGATCAAGAGAAAACCACATTTACATGCCCTTATGACACTTTCGCGTTTCGACGAATGCCATTTGGACTATGTAATGCACCAGCCACATTTCAAAGATGTATGATGGCCATCTTTTCAGACATGGTTGAGAATGGGTTAGAAGTGTTTATGGATGATTTTTCAGTCCATGGAGATTCATTCGATATGTGCTTAGAAAATTTAACCAAAGTTCTAGAAAGATGTGAAGAGACCAACCTTGTGCTCAATTGGGAGAAATGTCATTTCATGGTACAAGAAGGTATTGTTCTTAGACACAAGGTTTCTAGTAAAGGGCTGGAGGTCGACCGAGCAAAAATCGAGACAATTGATAAGCTACCACCACCCACCTCAGTCAAGGGAATCGGAAGCTTCCTCGGACATGCTGGGTTTTATAGGCGTTTCATAAAAGATTTTTCTAAAATCTCGAAACCTTTGTGCAATTTGCTTGAAAAGGATGTCCCATTTAAGTTTGATGAAAATTGCATGCTTGCTTTTCAGGTACTAAAGGAGAAGTTGGTGTCTTCACCAATTATTGTTGCACCTGATTGGAGCCGCCCTTTCGAGCTTATGTGCGATACAAGCGATTATGTGGTGGGTGCCGTTTTAGGACCACGGTACAACAAGGTTTTTCACTCTATCTACTATGCTAGTAAAACTCTTAATGATGCTCAATTGAATTATACTACAACTGAAAAAGAGTTATTAGCTGTTGTTTATGCATTTGAGAAATTTCGATCTTACCTTGTTGGCACGAAAGTGAAAGTTTTTACAGATCATTCAGCCATCAAATACTTGATTGAAAAGAAGGATGCTAAATCGAGACTTATTCGATGGGTCTTACTCCTCCAAGAGTTCGACCTAGAGATAGTAGATAGGAAGGGAACCGAGAATCAAGTGGCTGATCACTTATCAAGAATGGAGAACGCGAACAGCTCTTCACCAAAAGCCGGGCAAATCAACGAGTCTTTTCCTGATGGAAGACTCTTCATGGTGAATGACAAACAAATCCCTTGGTATGCTGATTTCATTAATTATTTGGTATGTAAGCAATTACCTCCTGATTTTACATATCAACAAAAGAAAAAATTAATGCACGATGTTAGAGAATATTTTTGGGATGAACCATATCTCTACAAGTTGGGTAAGGATAACGTATTGAGAAGATGCGTTCCTTTCGAGGAACAACAGAACATTATTTATCATTGTCATTCTTCTCCATACGGTGGTCACTTCAACGGTGAGCGGACAACAGCCAAAATCCTCCAATCCGGATTCTTTTTGCCAACACTTTTTGCAGATGCTCATAACTATGTAAGAAGTTGTGATGCATGCCAACGAGTCGGTAAGATCACTAAGAAAGATGAGTTACCTTTGACTAATGTTCTTGAGGTTGAATTATTTGATGTATGGGGAATTGATTTTATGGGTCCTTTTCCAACTTCAAATAGAAATATTTATATACTTGTGGCAGTTGACTATGTTTCAAAGTGGGTAGAAGCAATTGCTTCTCTAACTAATGATGCAGGTGTTTTTACGAGATTTCTCAAGAAGAACATTTTCATAAGGTTCGGAACTCCGAGAGCCATCATCAGTGATCGAGGGACACACTTTTGCAACAAACAGTTTGCCAATCTCGTTGCCAAGTACGGAGTCCGACACAAGGTGGCACTCGCTTATCATCCACAAGCAAATGGCCAAGCCGAGGTTTCAAATAGGCAATTGAAGCAAATTCTCGAGAAAACCGTTGATGCCTCACCAAAGACATGGTCAATTAAGCTAGATGATAGCTTATGGGCTTTTCGAACGGCTTACAAAACTCCAATAGGGTGTTCGCCTTATCAATTAGTATTCGGAAAGACTTGCCATCTCCCGGTAGAGCTGGAACATAAAGCATTTTGGGCCACAAAGAAATTGAATCTCGACCCAACTCTAGCCGGTGAACAACGTCTTCTTCAACTAGAGCAACTTGAAGAATTTCGTCTCAATGCATATAAGAATGTACGAATTTACAAGGAAAAGACGAAGAAATGGCACGACCAACATTTAAGGGAGAAATACTTCGAACCGGGCCAACTCGTGTTGCTCTACAACTCTAGACTCAATCTCTTTCCGGGAAAATTCAAGTCTCGATGGTCCAGGCCGTTTCGAGTATTGGAAGTTTTCCCCCACGGAGCCATTGAAATTTTACCTCTTAATTCTACACATTCATTTAAGGTGAATGGACAGCGCTTAAAGCTATATTTAGGAGGCGAAGTTGATAGGGGGACGGCAACCGTTCAGCTCATTGAGGCCTGAAGAAGCAAAAACGTCTAGCCAAAGACGTTAAAGAAAAGCGCTTCTTGGGAGGCAACCCAAGGATAGTATGGTCGCATAACCTCGCAGCTCCACCATCACCTTAGCGCATCACTTAGAGAAGCTCCTTTTTACCCTTTCCTTTTTACTATTCTTGTCTTTCATTTGCTAACATTGAGGACAATGTTTCGTTTAAAGTGTGGGGGAAGGGTTTAGGTTAAATTTTGCATGAAATCTTCGAGTTTCAGTGGGTGAATGGTTCAGATTTTTCTTGGTTTTTGTGCTTCAAAGTGCCTCACCTTTACTCTTGCTTGAACTTGAAGATTTTCACTTGTACTTGCATGTTTTATTTCAAAAACCTATAAAAAATCAGGTAAAATTTTTTTTTGGACTTTGTGCTTTTGAAAATAATAATAATAATAATAATAATAAATAAATAAATAAATAAAAGATTTTCCGTTCTTGCATGCTTTTGCACCTTAAGTGTTTAGTTTTCTCTTTTGATCTCCTAATAATTGATAAGAATATGAGTATTATAGGTGAGAGTTAATCTGTGATTTTTGAATCATAAACTTGATGAATGTGTTTTTATGTGAGTTTTAAGCTTGATAGCTTTTGGATTGATTTTGAAACTACATTGTGTTAACTTAATAGACGATTGTCCCATGTGAGCTTTTGAACCTTCAACGCAATTCTTTGATGTGTGTTCATTCAATGCTTTGTATCTCTAGAACTTGCTTTATATCTTGTTGAGACTACACTTTTACATGCATGCGTGAAGATGATAAAGGCACTTAGGATTTTAACCACTTGACCAAAAAACCAACCCAAAGCATGTTATCCACTAGTGAGCCCATTTGAGCTTATTATCTGTCCTTTGCTTCAGCATGTTTAACTTAACCTTTTCTTAATTCATATATCTTTTTAACCCTTATCATGGTTAGTAGAGCATGCTTGTTGAGTTAAATTTGTGAAGGTCGCGCATATAGGAATATCAATGGTATATGACTTGTATTGTACTTGTTGTCAATGGGGTAGGAATCGAAAAAAAAAGAAAAAAGAAAAACGAAAAATGAAAAAGTTTGAGGTCAAGAAGAGAAAAGAAAGGCCATGTGCTTGATTGATAAATGTTTGGGTATGAAAGTTATATATAAAACAAAAAAAAGATGTGCTTAATTGTTTGATGATATGCAGGATGCGCACATATGTGTTATTGATTACCTGTTATGCTCTACCCACTCTGATACTTAGCCATTTCTTACCTTTCTTTTACCTTACCCCTAACCCAACCAAGTTACATCCTTATTTAAGACCTTTTGATTTATGTTGTGCATGTAATACTTAGTAGTGGATTCAAGATTGAAGAGCAAGCCTATAGTAGAGCATTGCATTGTTTGAATTTATGAGAGTTAAAACACATTTGAGCCATAAACACTTGAGTGTTGGAGTGTATGATAATGAGAGGACCTATTATTTTGACATGGTGTAGATTTCCTCTAAGTCTATTGTGCTATTTTGCTTGGCTCTTACATTTAAAGTGAGTTCATTATTTTTACGGATTAAATGTCGCGGGTTACTTCTTATTTATAATCCTTGTATGTCTTTGAAGTTGTTGGGAGGTTGGGAGAAAAACTTTGACACTTAAGAAAATGTCCCCTGCATTTGCATATTTATTTCTTTTTGTTTTTGTGCTTTCACAATTTATGTTTTTAAGCTTACTTGAGGACGAGCAAGAGCTAAGTGTGGGGGATTTTGATACAATCATATTTTATATATTTTTAGAACTTTATATTTAGAATCTTGCATGTGTTTTATGGATATTTATGGCCTTTTCATCATGTTTTATAATTATTAGAGCTTTAGACACATAAAATACAAAAAAATCCTTAATAGGTTGAAATTAACCCTGTTTTCAATTTCTGGCATATTTGACCTTTGGATTTTTGGATATTTTTATCTTAGGATCGGGTTATTAGAAAATTCTAAGATTTGGCAGGCATAATATTGACTCATTGAAGAATATTTTCACCAAGTTTTAGAATTTTTGGAGTTGTCAGTTGAGAGCAGTAAATTTGTGAAAAGTGACAAACAAGTCCACAAGAGGAGGACCAACGTTGGGCAGACCAAATTAAAGGCAACAATTAAATGGGCGTGAATTCAATAGCAATGAGCAACGTGAAAGCAGCTAAGGACACGTGACCTAGGCGCATCTTCAATGGAACAGAGACACAAGGGATAGGAGTAAAAATGATTAAATTCAAGTGAAGCTAGCGCAATAGGGAAATCAGCAGAGAAGGCGGCATTCAATAGTCATGTTTGCAAAATCACGGAGTCACACACAAGAGAAGCACTTAAATCACGCAAGAGACAAAAGAATAAAAGATACGCGTGAGGTAAAGGAAGCAGTGTGGAATTTAAGGTAGCATGAGGAGCAAATCAGGTGGCAGCAATTAAATGGGTAGATCAATTAAAGGAGCAATTAAATCAGCTAGGCAAACACGTGGAGAGAGGGAGGCGAAAACAAGGAAAAAAACAAAGGGCAACCAGTGAAGAACATATGTGACGCAAATCAAGCATGGATTTAATTAAATGAAAATTGAGTTGGCGCAAAGAGAAAGACACAACAATCACGCAAGACACAAGCCAAGAGGATTTAATTCCAAAGAGCAGCCGCAAGACAAGGAGCAGGGGTGAATCAGCTGTGGACAAAGAAAAAATCAACGCACAAGCAAATCAATAGAAGATGTGACAGCTGTGAAGGAGGACATGTGCTTGGTGGTTTAAAACAAAAATCATACAAAAAGACAGACCACAGGAAGAAAGAGAAGACCACGCATGCAAAAGATAACAAGAAAATCACGCTTCAGCTACAAAAGGAGGCTAGATGTTTATGTAGCATGCGTGGAGAAGAAAGAAGGCAGAAAGAAGATAGCTCCAAAAGACCCACCACGCTGGCAGACAAGAAGAGAATATGAAAACAAAATCTGAAAAAAAAAACGCTGGAGTGGAAGGCGGGCCAGGAGCTAGAGAGGAGAGCTGGAGGATTGAATAAATAAAAGAAAAGGAACGCACAAGTGGGGGCTGCCAATCATTACACACTACAAACAAAGGAAGGCACGCACATTAAGAAGGGAACTCACTTATTATTTAATTTATTCCACTCCACTCCACTCACTAAACGACACACACAAGGAGCTCTCAACTTTACAAGACCAAGCACTCTCTACTCACTCTAAAAGCATCAACGTAATAACACATCAGGGGGGCTCTACAAGACCAGCTGTGGGGGACGTTAAAAAAAGAAAAGAAGGGGAGCAAATAATATAAAAGGAAAGGACCAGCTGTGAGGGGACTGACGCTACTTCTTGGGGGATGAACACACAAATCCTTGGCCACAAATACAGGGAAAACTCACGGCTCCGCCAAGCACTCTCCATATGACGACCTTTTGAAAATATTTTCAGATTATTCATTAAACCAAAGGGGACTCTCCACTGACGTAGAGGAAGCATGCTAGTGGACGCAAGGTGGCTTAAGGAGATGAGAATTCCAGGTGCCAAGCAAAAAAAAATATCAGCTGGTGGTGGTGAAGACATGTTGAAGGAGAGGAGGCGATATTGAAGAGTAACATCACTATTATTTCTTCCTTTCCTTCTACTTATTTCATAATCACAATGCTTGCTTTTCTTATTTTCATTGCTACTACTGTTATTATGAGAAACTAATCCTTTCATTCTAGGATTTTAACGGAACCCTTGATGTAATCTCGGTTAGTTAGTATTTTCTACGTTTAATTTCTTATGCCCGTTTTTACTTAAAGGTTTGATTATTGCAATTTGTTCTTAATGCTTTTCATAAATTGATCACCTATGAAATTGATTTTCTTAATCTTTGTGTAACGTAACAGGGAGCAATAGATTTGGAAAAAGATTGCAATAGCTTAGGATCACATTCGTAGTGATTTGTGTCTAGGATCGGGAGATAACTATCCACCCTAAGTAACCACATTAAGATTGATTTGATAAAGCAATCATCAAATTATCACAATTTACCATAGAAACATAAGAAATTGGTTCGATGATTAGGATTACTAATGATCCGGGAGGGCTTAGTAATTAATTCTGAATCTTAGGTTATCAAACCCGGTATATGAATTAAATCAAGAAAATTTTGACACCGAGGTAAAATCAAGGGGGAAGTTAAATTCCTAGATTTTCATTTCATTGATATTTCTTATATTTTTATCTTGCTTTAATTCTCGTTTTTATTTTATTTTTCAAACCACAATCACTCAATCTTTTCTTTAATTTTTATGTTATTAGCTTAAATTAAAAGTTATTACGAGTATTACTTTTTAACTAATTTGGTCTCCGTGGGATCGATATTTTTACTACTTGACGATAGAAACGTGCACTTGCATTTACAACCGACACAAGTCCGGTACAGTATTCATAACATTGCATGATATCTTTTGAAAATCATTTCATTTTTTATTTACAAAATTTAAGCACAGAATATGCAGTACTTTCTCAAAACATTTAAAGAACAATTAAATGCACATTTGGAAGTAGTTGAAAACATTCATTTCATTTCTCTTGAAAGAAAACATTTATGGCTTATTAGTCAATTATAAAAATGTAACTCACCTTGAATTTCTTGTTGGTAAGTTGCTCAAATATGCCTCTCCTCTTGCTCCTCTTGTCCTTCTTGATTCCCATTTTAACATAAATAAAATCTCCAAATCAATAGCAATTTTTAGATGAAGACCCAATGAAACTAATGTATAAATTGATCCTAGAACTCTTAAACCCATACATTTTCTAAGCTCTTGAAACCAAAACCCCTTCCAAAAATCCGAAACCTTAAAATGCTCTTATCTCAAATCTTCTCCAAATGAAGAAATGCTTAGTTGAAAAGAAGGCTCTTATCTTCCTCTATATTTTTCCCTTCTTGATCACTCTCAAAATCCCTTTTGAAGGTTGAGAAAAATCAAAACCTAGCTCAAACTTCACTTCTCTCTCTAAACCCACATCACTGTCTCTACCTTCTTTCTTATTTTTACGCTTTCTCTATTTTGTTCTTCCTCATCAACATTTTTGGCTTTTAAAATGCAAGCCAATAAATTCCTTTTCCCATTTTGCCCCACCTTTAAAGCCTTAAAGCCTTCCCACTTAAGTGATATCCCCAAAATACCCCTTATGCAACTTATCACTTTAACTTTAATCCAATTCACCTATGTGACATATTCTCATTAACATTAACATGCTAATTAATTCCAACGTATATTAATCTAGCAAGATCCCAAACTTAATCTAATCATGCTCATTTATTAAGAAAAAAATTTGGGGGCCAACATTAATAGTGCATTATATCTCTTTAAATGTTAGACACATGAATAGCATGACTTAAATACAAACCCATATTTATAGCCTTTAGCCCTATGTTCTAAGATAAACCCTCTAATGCATAATTTAGGGTTTAATTTTTAAATTCTAAACCAATACAGGATAACATGATTCTGTGTTAGTCTTATATTATCACAAAAATTTAAAAAAATTAAAATTTTGTGCTTAAAAAAGTAAAACAAGTAAAGGGATGAGAGAGACGTTATAAGGAATTGAACTAGAGCATCTTGGGATAAGAAAGAAGCAACTTTATAAGAAAGAAGGGATTTCTATCAAGATTCAATTAAAGAATATCAAAATTAAATATTAGTGAGAACAATTCTTTTCTTTTGTGCTTTCTTAATTGTTATTGGTTTTATTTTTAATATGAGTTAAGTTGGTATATATGTATGTATGTATGTATGTATGTATGTATGTATGTATGTATGTATGTATGTATGTATGTATATATATATATATATATATATATATATATATATATATATGCCATCATGTATGCGTACATGAAAATTAAAATTTGATAATCATGATGAAAATGAATAATGATATTGAAAATTAAATATCTGTAAAAGTTTTCGTGTGTATTTACCATCAATGAATGGCATATTGTATTGTATTAGTAAAAAATGATACCAAAAGACTTTATCTCATATCATATTAAAGTATTAATACCCAAAATGTTGATTAGTATTGATCAAAATATGAATTTAAAAAGGAATACGGACTAAATTATCCAAAAAAATCGTTCCCTTGATTCAATCCTAACCTTAGTTGCCCTTCTCCTTCACAATTTCACAACCATTAAAAGCAAGTTTCCTCTCCTCTTCTCTATGCCAACAATGGTCTTGTCAAATCCCAAATCTCTACCAACCACCTTCTTCTCATCCTCCCAACTATTTTCTTCTCTACTCACCTTGTCTTTTGTTGTCTGCTCATAAGCCTGACATTAGTTAGGTTTCTGTTGTGCAACTATCTTACCAGGATGTAGCCGCCAAGTCATTGCTACTAGCTCCTCTCTTTAGCTCTCATTGTCGCCACTAGCTACTCAATACTTTTTTTACCATTCATCACTCTTTGGTCTTCACTCTTCATTTTTGGCTTGTCTCTTAGATTGTGTATTGAAAACTTGAAAGATTGAAAAAAGATAAACTCAATTGCATGAAAAAATGAAATGCTTTTAATTTTCCTTATTTAAAATGAGGATTTGTGACTATTTACAACAGTCCACACCAGTAGACACAGAACCACTAGACTAATGCAAGCAGATGATATGCTCATGATCACAGCCTCTAGCTGTGCAGATCACACCTATCAAGCTAGCACAATTTCAGGGATTGCATTAAAGTCAAACACATGTGCTAAAACTCAGGAATGTAAAAAGGAAAGACATGATTTTAGGAACAAGATTTGAGCTAACATATTGAAGTATAGTTTTATACATATACATTCTCTGTAATCAAATAAAAGTGAGCTTTTTGATCCTCCAACCAATCTTCAAACTTTTGCAAGGTATCAGAGCCCAATATGGACTCACCATCTTCTGGTTCAACATCTTTAAACACGAATGGAGCTTTAATCAATTCCAATCTATCTATTGCAATAACACTTCCACACGCTCAACTTTCTTTCTTGACGAAATTGAAACTGACAAATTATCTAGCTTGGAAAACACAATCCAAGCCTATAATCAATTGCTATAATATATCCAATCACATTGATGGAACATGTAACATCCTATCCTTGAGGGGAAGGGTAAATTAGTAAATTGGGACAGGCTAGTAATTTGCATTTCATATTTCTGGTACGAATATACTTTTGGCCTCTAATTGTAGAGGACTGAGTCATTTGGCACATGCACATATATGTCCATGCATGCATGTCATTCCCGACATTTAATTATGATTGTGATGTGATTTGTAAAAATTGTGAGATAACTGTGTATGTAATTGAATTGGAATGTCTTAAGAGTGATTGTCGGTTGATAGTGCCCCATATGAAATGTTCTGGAAATTTGGGAGTAAATGTTTGAACCGGAAATTTTTCGAGTGACGGACTGATTGATTGTATAGTACTGAAATAACTGTCCATTTAGCCATGAAAGGTTAGATATATGATTGTAGAAGTTTTTATGAGGGATCATTGAAATTCGGAGACGAATTGGACTGGAAATAAATTTGAAAAGAGAAAGAACTTAGTGAGTGATTGAGGAATGGAAAAATGGCATGGTTATATTGTTAGAGGCAAATTGTTTAACCTATTAAATGGCTTAGGTTTTAAATTTAGAGAAAAGAAATCCTTCTCTATCCTAGGGCAAGCTTGCTTCTTCCTCCTTTGGTGATTTTTCGATCTTCTATACCCGACCCTTGCTTGATGTTTAGCTTGCTTGCTTGCTCCTTCCTTATTGTAAGATCAATCCTAATCCAAGAGAAGATGAAGATTGTTGAAGTTTTGAGAGAGAGCCGTGGGTGATAGAGAAAAGAGGAAAGGGTTGAAGGATTTTCGGTACTTTGGAGAATTGAGCTTGATTTGGTAAGTAAATGGTTTTAATGTTGTTTTATTGTAGTTAAATGCATACATGGGTTATTTGTGAAAGATTGGGATAGTTGTGGGTGATTTGGGGAGGTTTTTAGAGAGAAAATGGGAGAAAATTCATCGGAGAAGACGATCGGAGCTTCGCACTTCGCGACGTGCGCTGGGGGCCTCGTCGCGACGAGTAAACAGTTACTCGCCGCGGCGAGCTCAGTTGGACGTCGTGGCGAGCATGTAATTCTACGCCGCGATGAGTCCTTCTCTCTTGCGTCGCGGCGAGCCTAAAGGAAGGTGTTTGCTGCAGCGAGCGTTTTCCAAGCCGCGGCGAGCGAACCTTTGTGTGCCGCGGCGAGAGATCTTTGGCCGCGGCGAGCTCCAGATTTCTGAATGGATGAGTTTTAGTTTATGAGGCATAACTAATGGTGTAGACCTCCAATTGAGGTAATTCTTGATTCGTTATGAGCTAGAGAAAGGGGTCTACATTTGTTATGAAGAATAGAAGTTTAAATTCCAATTAGAAAGATTTTAATTATTGAAAGAAGATTGAAGATATGTTTTTACTGCAATCTAAGGATTGTATTATGATAATTGGAGTATAATTGTGAGATTTCTAAATTTACAATCAATACTTTTGGAGGTTTTCTTGGAAATAATTTAGTGTCTATGATATGGTATTGAATTGGAACGAGTCACATTTGACCAATTGTGTGAAAGTGAATTTTGAGACATAAGAAAGTGGAATTTGGGACTTTGCGCTGGGAAGGTCTTGAATATGCATCATACATCTTTCTTTTGCGTCATGTGCATGATTGAACATTCTGATTGTGCATTTAGTAATGGAAAATTGTTTTGACTGTGATAGAGGTGCCGTTGGATCGTCATTCCACGGACAGTGCTGAGACTTCCAGGCAGTAGCTTGGAAGCGCAGGTGAGTAACCTAGTTGGTTTCTCAACCTATATGTGTTTAATTTTACACACTTATGCCATGTGGAGTTAATGGAGGGTTATATGTGTTTGTTTTTTATTGATTTCGGACCACGGGTGTCCGAAGTATTGGAATATGATATCGAAGTGCTATTTGTGTGTACTGATTGTGAATGTGCAAATTGATTATGACTGAAATACCGGATCGAAGGTCCGAAGGAATGGGAATGGGACATTGAATTGTAAACTGACGGTAAATGTAAATTGGGACATGTGCATTCATACATAAAGGCATGATCAGATAATGACAGTTGTGACCGAAGTAGCCAACGTATTTCAGAGCTTTAAGCTCAACGCACAGGGCTTCGTGCCCAACATATTTCAGAGCCACAGGCTCACCGTATTAGGGCATTCAGGCCCAACGTATTCAGAGTCACAGGCTCAACGCAATGTGCCCGTCAGTAGGACAGTTCAGGCGCACGGTCACAACAACGTAATGAAAATGAAAAGTGTCACATGTGCATTGCATATATATAAATGATTAAATGTAGATTATGTGAAAGGCGAAATGCCTATAATTGTGAAATGACAGCTTATGTGATATTTCTGAAAGTGATAATATGTGATATTCTATGAATTGTGTGAATATGCATGAGTTGGGTGGACCATCGATGATGGTTTCTCACTGAGTTCGCAAACTCACCCAACATTGCAAATATTTTTCAGGACTTGAAGAGTACCCCGTTAGACAAACGGGAGTATGATTATTGCTAAAGAGTCAGAGTTTAAAGTCGGGATCAGTTTCACAGCCGCATTAGAGTCATTCGGTATTATTGTAAATTTGTAATTCTGCAAATCCTGCAGAATAGTACTGTCATTGTAGAGGGCCTATATTGATAAATGTTGTAATTGTAATGTGATTACTGGAATTGTGATTTGATCGAAGTGTTTCGTATTAATGTGGGCTTAATTTGGCTATTGAATTCCGCGCACGAAATTGTTTTCAAAAATAAAAATGTCTTACTGAGTTTTGAACGGTTTTGACTACTCTAACATACCACCCTCGTGAGGCACGGGCTCGGATATCACCATCGATATCGGGTTCGGGTCTTGCGGGAGTGGGATGCTACACAACACTTGCACCCAAATCTTTGATCCAATCAAACACCTTAAAAACTCTTGAACCAAATCCTAAATACATTCAATGGTTCCAGCAGGATCAGTTACTCCTTAGTTAGATTTTTTCATCCTTGATAGAAGAAGTTTTTGCTTATATCATAAGTCTTAAAACTGCTAGTAAGGCTTGGAATGCATTAGCTGAAGCGTTTGGTGCAGGATGCAGTGCAAGACAAGTGCAATTGCACATGGCATTGCAAAATCTCTCACCTGAAGAAAAATCCATGGCCCAATTCCTTAGGCAAGCCAAATCTATATATGATGAGTTGGTTGCAATAGGAACTCCAATTAGTACTGCATAGTTCAATGCAAACATTTTTATACTTCTTCCCATTGATTATCACCTAATTGTAGTTGCTCTTAGTGCTAAAAAGAGACATGTATCATTCTTTGATCTATCTAGTAGATTGATCTCTCATGAAATATTACTACAGAACTCAAAGAAGTCAGGACCTATAGTTGCAAACATGACACGATAGCAAAGCTTCCAGCCCAAATAAAACACTGGTTGATATAACAAGAACAATAACAAAGGCAAAGGAGGAAACTTTAACAAAAAAAATAACAAACGGTGGTTTCTTAACCGATGTTAGATATGCAACCTTAATAATCATCAAGCAAAACCTGTAGGAAGTGCTTTGATTAGAATTATGTTACACCTATGATAAATGTGGCTAATGTCAATCAAGCTTCAGGAAAAAATGATTGGTTGGCTGATAGTGCTGTAAGCCATCATCTGACTCCTGATTTGGCTAATCTGAACATTTTTGAAGATTACAAACGCCACGATAATGTGATATTAGGTAATGGTTTAGGTATTTCTATTCATCAAATTAGACAGTCTTCTCTTTCCACTAAAGCTTGTCCATTGCTACTAAAAATAATTCTTCATTGCCTACTATCACTAATCAACTGCTATTCGTTAATAAAATTGCCAAGGATAACAAGTTTCTATTTTGAGTTTTATGATTCTCATTTTGTTGTCAAGGATCAGATAACTAGACAAACAATGCTCAAGGGTCCAGCTGACACAAGTGTTTATAAACTTTCTATAGTATTTAAGCAACCACATGCATTTGTTGCACATAAAGTGAGTCTTGCAGATTGGCATGCTAGATTAGGACATGCTCAATTTGCTAAAATATCATCCATTGTTCAAAGGTTCAATTTACATTGCTCAATAAAAGAGGCCCCTAAACAAAGTGTGAATCTTGTTGTTTAAGAAAGCTCAGTAGAATAAACCTACCTCCTATAAGCACCGTGACCCAATGGTTAGGATGATGCTAATAATGTTGATAGTGGTATTCCTACCTAATAAGAAGGAATTATTATAACTGATATGAGGAGAGAAGAAAAAAATGTTTAACTTTTCTACTCCACCAACTCTTGGAGTTTAATCTCCAAGTCATAATATACTACAATCTAAAGAAGCAACTTGTAATGCAAACATAGAAATGACTAAAAGGTGATATGATATAAGTGTGTCATTTAAAGTTGATCAATCTTATTATTAGTAGCCTATAGTGGACGTTATTGTCTTTCATGATCCAAGATATAAAGTTCATTCAATTAGTGACTATAAAAGTAATCTTTTGAGGGGCTTTATTAGTGAAATAAAAAGTTTGAGTAAAAGAAGAATGACTTGGGCAACTAATGGATGTTAACCATGATTGATGGTTAGACAAAAAGAATATAAGAATCTATTTCATTTTTTTGGTTATTCTAGTTAAGGAAAGATCTTTCTAAAATCCATTAATACATTTAGCCTTATAATAAATATTGGTACTTTGTTAGAGATATTTAATGAAGTTATAAATGAAGTTAGACTTGAAAACAATATACAGTTCATCATTAACATTGATGTTGCCTATAAAGTAACTATGAAGGGATTGCAAAATAGGAATAAATCTTTATATTAGACTCCTTGCAATACAAATTGCATTGACCTAATATTAAAAAATATATAAGATGCTAGGTACTTTCATATCATTGATGATACTACATAAAAAACCAAAAAAGTGACTAAGTTCATTGAATTTGGCTAGAAATGATTTTACCAATAGTAGAAATTTGTGATATCTTGTCATTACAAGATTTGCAGCTAATTTTTTATTACTTTTGCTCTGTTCAAATGAAGGAGTTGAAACAAATGTTTATAAATGATAAGAGGATTGCAACTTAACACAATATAGTGCTTAAATGAAGGCTTTTCAAGATTATATATAAAGATCATACATTTTGGTGATAATCTCAGTTTGTCATTCAAGTTTGTGAGACTTTGGTGAGAATACTTCTTTTTACTAATAGTGATAAGCAAGTAACAATAGGTTACTTTTATGATGCTATAGAGAAGGTGAATGAAGTAATTAAGATCAATACGAAAAAAAGTTCTTCTTTGTACAAACCTTCTTTTTTAGTTATCAAGGAAAGAAGGAAAGGACAAGTTTGCTAGGATATTTTTGAATCCAAGTGTCTATTGTAGGCCAAGTTTTACAAAACAAAATTGAGCTTAATAAGGGAATGTTGTTAACTATCACAACAATTATTTTACATAAGATGGTACATGATTTCCTTGTAAATGGAGGTATACAAGGATGCATATGATTACTTTAGAGTTTCCATTATAATACATCAAAGATTGAAACTTAATTCAGGTATGTATTTCTTCACTTTTGATACTTGTTTAAAAGTAACCATCACTTTATTTTGTTTATAAGATCAGTTAAATTGTTTTCAGTTGCTTGGTTGACCAATTCGAAAGTAATACTCCATAATTATAAAGAATTGTAATTCAAATTCTTAGTAAATGTGATAGTGCAACTGTGTGTGAAAGAAATTAAAACATATTTAAATTCATCCATTCTAGGAGAAAAGAAATAAATTGGAATAAAAAGACTAAATTATTTGGTATTTAGTCGATACAATTTAAAGCTTCAAGAAATGCATGTTATTATTGTTATTAAATTGAATATAATTTTTATAATTTCTTAATAATTTAAATTTATCATTTTACTAGGACTCTTAATAGAACAATTAGTTTTATAAATCTAATTTGTCTCGATCATATCGATCATTTAGCAAATTGGATATTTGATGAATTAAGTTTTATAAATGAGAGTGACATACAAGATAATCTTAGATCGAAAGCATTTACTTATTATTTGGTGCAATGAGTTTAAATGATGGTAATGGTAAGACTCCCTCAATGATAAAAATCTTACCAAATGAAAATTGAGGCTAATTTGATTTAAATGAATATGCTATTGAATGAAGTTTCATGTTTTCTATTTTTTCACTTTTTAATTTCACTTATATTTGATATATATATATTGTAAATGTTTGCTTTAGGTTTTACTTATATTTTATTGTGTTCCTCGACACAAATTAAATTCTTATTATTATGCTTATAGGCTTGTATTATTCTTATTATATGCTATTTTGATGCAATCAATTATATCATTTTAGTATTTTATAATTTTTTTATATATGTAGAAGGATTAAACAATCTTTTCTTACATTAATTGTGTTCATTGTTTATATAAAACATGTGAAAATAATATTAATCGAAATAATGAGTAGTTATCATATCAATTTTATATTATTGTGATTTTTTATATACAGAATTGAAGAAAGTTGAAAACTGTAAAACACAATTTATATGGGAGATTATCTTCCAAAAGAAATATATTAGGCAACTATTTTATAATTTATAAAATCAAGAAATTCTTTGGCAATTTTAAAAATTATCCGAAATGATGCCTGATATTAATTGATATCAATATTGTACCATAGTAAAACCAAATTCAATACCTATTCGAGTATAGTACTTGTAACATTACCTACCATGCTACCAAAAATCTCCACAAGAGCAATTCCCATCCTTGAAATAATGGAATCTTTTTACAGCTCTCAACACAATCTTCGTCTGGGTAATCCTACTAGCATACTTCACGAAGGAGTGGCAATCGCCACATATTCTAATATTTTTCACAATCCTAATGGTCGTTCCCGGAGAACTGCAAATCAGTCCAAAACTAAGTGCCAACTTCTCACTATGAATTCCTAGCGTCTCTTCCTTTTCTTCTACTTCAATATCATGAACTGCCCACTCATGTCCAGGCACATACCCTAGTTTCCTAGCATCTTCCATTGTTTCCTCCAGTTTCCCATATATTCTCTTTGCATCCTTGTGAGTGCGATCACCTGCAACAAAACAATGCACGTTGTGCTCCACCTCAATACAACTCCACCCTGGATGTTTGTCAACCCTTCGATCCTGCAGCAATTCTTGGACTCTTTTAACATCTTTCCATCTGCCTACAGCAGTGTATACATTTGACAAAAAGATATAGCTTTCTGGATGGTTAGTTTCAAGCTCCAAGAGCTTATGCGCAGCCAACTTTTCCATATCAAAATTCCTATGAACCCTACAGGCACAGAAAAATGTTCCCCAGATCACAAAAGTGGGAGTTATTGGCATGTTTTCAATGAATCCAATAGCTTCTTTTAGCCTAGCTGCTCTGCCTAATAGTTCAACAATCAATGTATAATGTTTCACTGTAGGCCGAATGGAGTAGTCGAGCCTCATGCTTTCAAAGAAATTAAGTCCAAGCTCTACTTCACCAGAATGCACGCATGCAGTTAGTAAAGCGAGAAAAACAACCTCATCGGGCTTCACACCTGCAAGTATGGGAACTTTCTGTCATTCAAAAGATTCGTATTACTCAAGTTAGAAAAGAAAAAGATTAACAGAAAGGAGACGTAATTGAGCTAAATAGTACAAAAGTAGTACCCGCATACATCATCTGTCTGAAGCATTGCATTGCTTGCTCAAAGTGTCCATGGATAGCCAAACCCCAAATCATAGCACTCCAAGTATGAATATCATGTCCTTTCACTTCCTTAAACACCTCACTTGCAGACTCAACATCCCCGCATTTGACATACATATCCACTAAAGCAGTCTGAATTCCTCTAGTCAACCTGAAACCATTTTCTAAAACATAATTATGTATAGAAGATCCAGCTTCAAGTGCACCAATCTTA
Organism: Erythroxylum novogranatense; assembly: GCA_029891385.1. Taxonomy (NCBI): domain Eukaryota; kingdom Viridiplantae; phylum Streptophyta; class Magnoliopsida; order Malpighiales; family Erythroxylaceae; genus Erythroxylum; species Erythroxylum novogranatense. The sequence goes on from CM057224.1 coordinate 40,224,896, forward strand.
GCACAAGCTTTAAGAGCCGATACGATGGTGAAATCACTTGGCTTCACATCCTCTTCCAACATCCTGGAAAACATGGACAACGCCTTTCCATGTTCTCCATTCTCCAAAAGCCCATTAACCATTGTAGTCCACGAAACCACATCCTTATCTGGCATTTGATCAAAAACGTCTTTAGCTTGACCCATATCCCCATTTTTCAATAACCCGTTAATCAGACTATTCCAAGATGCAGTCTCTTTTTGGGGCACAGCATCAAAGAGCTCTCTAGCCTTTCGCACTTTTCCTACCTTACAATACCCATTTATCAAGATGTTCCACAATATTGTACCTCGACTATCAAGTCGATGAGGACTTTCATCAACCACCTTGACTGCTAACCCCAATTTATTAACTTTCACATACATATCAGTCAACGATACCAACACAAAAGATTCAGACCCGAGCCCACTCTTCAGTGTCATAGTATGAAGGGCTCCACCAAGCTCTTTGAAATTCAAACTTGCCACAGATTTAAGGATAAATGGAAATGTGAGGTGATCAGGTCTAACACTGGACCTCAACATAAGAATGAAATGGGACACAGCATCCTCAAACCGAGAATTGCTCTCTAACCCACGGATCAATGCGTTGAACAAAAACAAGTTCTTGGGATTGAAGTGATAAAAAATTGAGAGGGAGTAGTCAATGGATTTGCGCAAAGATGAGGAAGAGATCAATTGGGTAGTGACGAGGCTACTTGAGGAGAGGTTATAGTGCAGGACTTGAGCGTGAATTTGATGGAGTTGGAGGCTGGTCTTGGAATTGTGGATAAGAGACACGAAATGCGTTTCAGGTGGAGCGTTGGCAAGGGAAGTCGGCTTCTTTGCGGAGGAGATGGCGGAGGTGATTCTGACGGGAGGAGATGTTGGCTTAAACAGCGCATAAAGAGATTTCATGTCATTTGAGCTCAGAGAAACCGAGGAGTCGGACAGCTATGAGTGTGCTATTATTACTAAAGAGCTAAAGATATATCCCTCTCTCCTGCAAGAAACCTTAGAAAAAAATTTTGTGAAATTTAAATTTAAAAATATATAATTTTTATTTTAATTTTAATTAAATAATAATAACAAAATAAACACGATATAAATATCAATTATGAACGAATGAAATGTCATTAATATAATAAGTCAAACTCAACTTTTAAATTCGATATAAATTAATTAAATTTAACTTAATTTTGTCCAAATTAATTAGTTAATTTTGAGCTAGCTAAACGGAAGCCAGTAGTGTATTGAGCCCTCAAAATTTTAAAAATATTATATATAAAAGAAAGGAGTTATTTAGAGCCTAGTGATACATTGAGTTCCTTAAAATTTTAAAAAATTAAATATTTAGACCCTCTTATTTTAAATTTCTAGTTCCGTCATTAATTTTGAGTTAAATCGTGGTATAAATAGTATTTGATTAATCTACTTTTAATCAAATACTATATCTTCCTCCTCAATGATTTTATTCATCTTAAGCATTCTGTTGGTCATCTCCACTCATATCCGGCATCAGCATTGATGGTTTGCTGCTTCTTAAACTCTTCTTCCTTGTTCATCCAGTAGGGTCTATTAGGCCTCCTTTTTCTCTTCGTCTACATCTTTGTTATTAACATATCATTACTTAGATTGTGCTCTATTGTTAACATCTTCAGTAAGAACAAAATTATTATGACGAGGGAATTTGTTTTGATGGCCAATATATATAACTTAAAGAACAATTGAACTTTGGTGCATAATTGAATTTCTTTTGATGGCCAATGTATACAATTTTAAGAACAATTGAATTTTGGTAATATAGGAAGTGGCTTGTGATGAAGGAAAGGAGAGGAATGGTCGAAGCTTTTCAATGATGATCCTCAAGTTGAATTTTTGTATGCTAAAATTTTGGCTCTTAATTTCTATAGCTCTCAAGTTGTCAACATATTTGATTTCTTTCAAAAGCAATACTTGTGAGTGCAAACTACTAACCAATATACTCTTAAATTTCTCCAAAATACTTTCACCAACCTAAGTTTGGAAAATGACCTCCTTTGTCTTTGATTCACTAAGATATCAATATGTTTCAGTATTCTAACAAGATGGTAATAGAGTAAACCCTATTTTGCAAATTATGACCACTGTGTTGTGAACTAGAAAATTGTGTGAATTACTTGTAACTTCTTTATGTTAAAATTAATGAACTTCATTTTGTTATGTGCTAATACCATCTTCTTTATATGAAATCTACTACTAACCCTGTTATATATGGTTGATGCTTCATTTTATGCCAAGATCACTATTAATATAATTAACCTCCATTTATAACTCTCAACTCACAAGTAATTATTTCCTTCTTTTGTTACTTGCAAGCTTGACTAAATGATATTGGTCATCCATTCTTTACATAAATCCTTCAATCATAGGTATAATGCATATTCAAAATGTGAATCCATTTTCCTGTATACCTGAACTACAACTCTCAAGATATAAACATATGGTTATTATTATCCATACCTAGCTATGATTTGTTTTGATTCATTTAGTTACCTTATAGATTGATTATAAACCTGAATTTAGAGTTAATTTTTCATTATTGATAACTCATTATACGAATTATTCTATATTTTTTAACATCTCTCAAGTGACATGGCTTTGTTATCACCAGGCTAACTATTCCACGTGAACTCATGTTCATCTTTTGTCAATATGCTTATAGTAATTTGCGTTGATATATTATAATTTTCTTATTCTTCTTATTTATGGTTTGTTATTCTGATTATGAATGAACTTGCTTAAACAAAGGAATATTCTATCTACTTCTTAAGTTGATTTTTAGTTATTGTCTTCACATATATTCTCAGTTGAAGAAATGAAAATTGCAAGTTCATCTAGTATTCCAATTAACAAGATTGAAGACCACTTACATTATTGTGATTGTGGATTAGCAACACCTATAAGGACTTGTTGGGCCAAGTTCAACTTATAAAGGCAATTTTATAGATGTGCTCAATTAAGATAAAATTAAAAAATAGATTTACTTTTTTAAATAAGATTTTATATTGATAGATTACTAAATTTATCTTATACATATTATTTGCAGAGTAAACAAAATGTGATTAATTTTATATGGCATGACAAAAATTCATAAGAATATAGATGTAATCAATAAGTATCGAGAGATTAAAGACAAATTAAAGAATCATTGAGATCACTTATTATTAAGGAAACTGTTGATTTGTAGTTAGGTCATCTTTATTGTCGTTGTTGGGTGTTACTTCATAATGTACTTATAGGAAATACATTTTATGTATTTATGTATAGATTAATATTAGGGTTAATTACAAAAAATATGAAACTTTGCTCAATTTTGCAATTAAGCCTGAACTTCAAAAAGTGGTAATAAAATGGTAAACTTTCAATTTTTTTTCCAATTCTAGCCCGAACTTTAAAAAATAGCAATAAAATGCTCAAACATTCAATTTATTCAATTCTAGCTTGACATTAGTGTCTACATTAAGGTTGCTGACGTGGCTTGTCATGTGTTCCAGAAACCCTAACTATTAATGCACATTAGCTAAAATTAAGACCATAAATGAAGATTAATGAAACAACGTTGTTGTTAAAATGAAATCCCTAAATTAATTTACACAACCTCAACCTTTCATTATTTGTTGTTCTCCTGACACCTTCAGTCCTTTGTTTTCTATTTGTTCTTTCGTCGTCTCAAACTATTCTCACATTGCAGCATACTACACCAACAAGGTCTTTATTTTCAGTTCGATCTCCTGATAGCCTCAACATGAGGGCATCGGGGTTGCGTAATATGAAAACCAAAGGTGAGGGTATCGAGAGAAAAAAATGAAAATGAAGGTAAAAACTAAAACATTAACGTCATACTATAATTGAAAAAAATTGAAAGTTTGAACATTTTATTTCCACTTTTTGAAGTACAGGCTAGAATTAAAAAAATTGAACATTTTAACATTTTATTGCCACTTTTTGAAGTTCGGGATATAATTGCAAAAATGAGCAAAGTTTGAGATATTTTTTGTAATTAACCCTTAATATTTAATAGTTTTTATACAAACATTTACCATATTAATATAGTTTCATTCTCTTATTTAGACTTTTTTAACTTATTCATATTATTTTAGCATGTTAATACTGTAAATATTTATACAAAATACTATTTGGTTTTATATCAAGGAGGTTGTTTATAAAGCTTTACTAGATAGCAACACAGATGTAAAGAGGCTAGTTAATAGAGAAAGTATAAGCTTGCAAAGAAAAAGGCAAAGAAGATAGTCTCAAAAGCCAAAAGTAGAGCCTATAAGAATTTATACCTACGACTAGAAATTAGAAAAGGAGCAAAGGATATATTTAAGTTGGTAAGAGCTAAGAAACGAAAAGTGAGACTTGGATCAAGTTCGTTATATAAACGATGAAGTAGGATGAGTGCTCTGGATGAAAATGACATCAAGAGAAGATTGTCGTGATACTTATATAGCCTTTTTAATGAAGGCAGAGATGACAAAATCTCTTTAGATGATCTTAACACGTTCAAGAAATATTATAACTTTATTTATTGCTGACATATCACAAGAGAAGAAATTAAAGGAACTTTAAGGAAGATGAAGAGTGGAAGGGCATTAGTACCTGATAAGCAACCCATAGAGGTATGGAAGAGCCTAAAAGAAGAGGTCTTATTTGGTTAGCCAAGCTTTTCAATGTTATCCTCAAGTTCGCCAACAAGTTAGATGAGTGGAGACTTAGCATACTAATAACAAAGGGGACATCAAAAGCTATAACAACTATAAAGATATCAAACTACTTAATGTCACCATAAAGTTGTAAGAGTGGATGACTAAGAAAAGAGTAAAAAAAAAGTGTTGTTAATTTGGTTTCATGCCATAGGGATCCATAATAGAAGCTATACACCTCTTTAAACGGATAATGGAATATTACAAGGATAGATGAAGGGATTTAAACATGGTTTTCATTGACTTAGAGAACGATTATGATAGGGTACCTAAGAAATCATATAGAAGTGTTTAGAAGTTAAGGGAATTCCTGTGACCTACATATATGTTATTAAGGATAAGCATAAAGGTGTTAGTCCAAATAAGAATGATAAGAAGAGATATAGAATATTTTCCTATTGATCTCAGGCTATACCAAGGATCCTCATTGAGCCCTTTCTTATTAACAATAAATATAAATGAGCTCACCTAGAATATTTAAGGGGATATGCTTTAGTGTCTATTGCTTACTAATGAAATTGTTTTAATGGATGAAAAAAAGACAGTGTTAATATCAAGCTAGAACTTTGGATTAATAACTAAAGTCAAAAGGCTTTAAATTGAGCAAGATTAAGAATGAGTACTTAGGGTGTAAATTTTTGGGCCATATAGTTGCATTCAATATGGAGTTAAAGATTAGATTAGATGTTATACCGTAGACAGATTGTTTTAAATACCTTGTATCTATCATCCAAAGCAATAGTAAGATAAATGAAAATATAATTACCTATAAAAAATTATGGAGACTTAAATGAAGGGGTGTATTAGGAGCTTTATGTGACAAGAAGATATCACTCAAGCTAAAAGGTAAATGATATCATTTAATAATTAGGTCGACCATGCTTTATGGAGTACAGTGTTGATCAATCAAATAGGTGCATAGTTAAAAGTTAATTAGGCGGAGATAAGGATGCTCCATTAGATGTGCAAAATTACAAGAAGAGATAAGGTTAGGAATGTAGTGGCAAAAAACAAATTGAGGGTGGTTAATATTGATAGTAAATTAAGGAAGACAAGGCTTAGTTAATTTGGATATAATAAGAGGAGAAATCTTGATTCTCCAGTAAGAAAATGCAAAAGATTGTACTTAGGGATTGTAAAAGAAGAAGAGGAAGACATAAGAAGAACTGAGAGGATGATATAAGGTATGATGTGGCTTTGCTAGAGCTTACCTAGGACTTAACTCTCAATAGAAATTTTAATGAACTAGAATATAAGTAAAGGGTCTTACATAGAGAGGTTCTTCTCTTTTCGAACTTTTTTTTTTCGATTCATGTATTTGTATTTAGCCTAAATACTTTTGTTTACAGTACTTTCCTCTTAAGTCATTTTAATTAATTATTTTCTTTTCAATTACTTGTTTATTTTATTTTATTATTTATTTTCTTCCTTGTCTTTTATTTATTTACTTATTTTTCATCTTTTTGTCTTTATTTTATTTTATTTTGATTTTGATTTTCTTTTGTATTTATATTTATTGTAGTTTATTGTTATTTTTATGTAGTTATTTGTTTATATTTTTGGATTCTATTTTATTTAAATCATTTTAAAAATTCTCCTTTCTCTTTTCTCCTTTTCTTGTGGCTTTATCAAAAATAGTTTCTCTACTAGCTAAGGATAAGACTACGTACTTTTGGACCTTCACAGACCCCATATCTCAACAAATGTCTACTAGGTTATTATTGTTGTTGTTTTATAATGTTAACATGTTTTCTTACAATATCTAGGTAAAAACCAACACAAGAACATAATTGAATTATAATACAAGTAAAATACTTGAATGGATAAAAGGTGTCATATTGTGATTCTCCTTAAACAATCTTAAACAATTACAAATTTTGATTTTTAATAATCATATTGTTGCGGTCTAAACAAAACAATTAAATTTTATCTAAACCAATTAGAGGCAAGTGTACCCCGTCGACAAGTAATATAAAACGGTGAGAATCGGATATCGTACCCAAGGGAAAAAAATTTCAACACGTAAGACAATTAAATTAAACGATTAAAAATTACTCAGACGATCTAAAATTGATTGATTTAAAATAAAATAAAATAAAATAAAACGATCAAGAAAATATGAAAATTGCAAGGTATGAATTAAAACGACTAAATTTAATCAAATAACAAAAATCGGTTAAGGCATTAGACTTCAATTGGATTAGGCACTAAAAATTATAACAGTGGATTAATTTAGGAAATTCTTCACTTAAGCAAGTCGAACCCAATGTTCATGGTGTTCCCTTCTCTTTTAAATCTGAGTCACTACTTGGTTTATAGAAAATTCGGAATAAAAGGCGTTAAAAACAAGAAGCCTAAAATTAAGTTCGTTAATTCTAGGTATCCTCACACAAGATCCTAAGGTTGGTCTACACTTTAGTTTCAAGTATGTCGCTTGATTAATTTTCCGACAAATTAAATCCCATTGGTTGTGGCATTTAATCTTCTAAGGTCTTGAATCTAGGTGATCAAGCTAAATTAAGATTAAATATGCATTCAATCAAGCAAAAATTAATACCATAAAATTTATCCTAATCCAATATTAATCTTAACCTTAACCGAAATGAAAAACCTACTCACACATATTTATCAATGAAACATAAATCATGGTCATAATATATGTTTGCATTAATTAAATCCACACAAAATTTAAACAAATAAGGAATAAAGATAAATTAAATCCCAGCAAAACCGAGGTTGTTGGGGTTGAAAAATGTTTTGGCCAATGCTCCAAGTTTGTGTGAGTTGCTGCTTTGCGTCTCCCTTCCAGGCTCCACGTTAATCTCTTCTATTTCTCCCCAGCTGTCACGTCTCCATGATGCCACCAGCTGCTTGCCTAACGTGTTTGTTTTTCAATTCACACATCAACCTTTCTTCATTCATCAGCTAACATGTGTCTTGATCTCCACCTTGCTATCTTTTTTTATTTCCTCCACTAGCTATATCCCACTAGTGATGTAACGTTATGCTCCCACCAGATGTAGCTTTTGTTTGTCTTTAAACCACCAGCTGTCCTCTATTGCTTCAACTCACCACCAGCTAAACAACCAGCTCCTTTAACAACCAGCTCTATGTGATTTTTTATATGCTACCATCAGTTCTTTCTCCACTAGCTTGTAACGTTGTTGCTCTTGCCATTTCTCCTCCAGCTCTTCGTTATTCTCCAGCCCAAATCAAATTTTTTTCAGCTCTCCTTTAATTCACGGTACTCACCCCTTCAGCTAACACACACACAGTTCTTGGTTTTCATTTATTTCTCAGCCACACTTCACTCTCACTCACACACAACAGATCACTCACTCATACACCCTCACGTTACTCACCTCCTTCCTCTCTTTGCCAACAGCTGCTCCCAATGAAGTCCTCTCCAACTTGTCCAGCTACCCACACTCTACTAACGCAAGACTCCCCAAAGCCACCAGCTTGTTCCCACGTTGCCACACCAACCAGCTGCCAACGTTGTTTCTTCCACAGCAGCTCAACTGCAGCGTGCTTCACCAACCAGCGCTTCCCCCTTTCCTCTTCAGCTCACGTCCCTCTCTCCAACAACTGCTACATCCACTCTTTCTTCACAAGTAACCACGCTATTTTATTTCCACCAGATACTTCATCGTTTGTGGGTGGACAATAATGGTTCCAGATTAACGTGAGTGTATGATTTCTTTGGAGCTTCTCTTTTCTCTCCAACAGCCCTCCGCTCTCTCCAACTTTACGCACATACACAGCCCATCTCCAGCTCACGTATACTCCTCTCTCTCCAGCTGTTTTTTGTCTTCACCAAGCCACATGAATGCTTCTCCAGCTGCTGTGTTTTTATCTTCACACCACCATCTACTTAACTCCTCTCCAGAAACATGGATGCTCCTTGTTTTACGCCACCTGCTACTTTGTTTTCTTCTTTCTTATTTAATTCCTCTTTGTTCTCCTTCACACACCAGCTCTTTCTTTTGGCCCTCCAGTCCATGCTCTCTTGTTTTGTTTCTTTTTATTTTTTCTCCACAGCTTCTTAATCGTGGGTGCCAGCAGCTGTTCCCTTTGGTCTCCTCAAGCTTGTCTTCAACGTTTTCCCATCTCCAGCCCATGCTTCTTTTGTTTTGTTATCTCTTAAAACAACCAGCTGCGGTTTGGTCCCTCCTTCTGCCAATGTTGGAGAGTACTGCAGCCCCCCCCACCCCCACTTGCGTTAATCCTCCTGCTTTTTGCGTGGTGATTGGGTCTGTTTCTCTCTTGTTTTTTTGTGTGTCAAAGATGAATGTAGCGTTGGTATTGGTGGAGCTTCCTTGGCTGTTAGTCGTTGGAGAGTAACCACAAAAACAAAAGGAAATGAGTGCTGGAAGTATGGGGAGGCTGGTATTTAAAAATAATAAAACAAACAACCCTTAATTATTGTAATTTCAACATAAATGGACAAGAGTTTAATAAATTAAGTATCTAAAATTAATATAAAAATGTCCATTAATAACACCCCCACACTTGAATTGTTGCTTGTCCTCAAGCAACTTACTTAGGTCACAACCAACGTATTGTCATTTTATTTTCAACGAAAATCAAGTGCTTGCAATCCCTCAAAATTTGGCGAACTTAAGTATCAAGCTATTTCATGTATCATAATATTTTCATCAAGGCACATAAACAAAATCAAAGGTAGATATCTTTGATCAAAAGCAAGCACAAAATTAAAATGGACTTCCCTCACGATATTCGCTCATGTCTCTCAAGTGTATAAGGGTTGTGTTTGGCTCAAAACTTCCTCTATGAGATTACGCTACCATAAGCTTGCAAATTCACCTATTTTTCACTACATAGAGTACATGCCATCATGGATCAAAAGGGCTTTTATTAAGGGTTGTAATGAGGTTTAAGTTACGGTGAGGTAAAAAGAATAAAGGCTACTCACAAGCATTCACAAAGTATTAAGTGACGTGGGACAATTAAAAAGAACTTTTGAAATTTACATACAGAAATACGAGACTACAACTACTCGTCACTATCAAACGCTACGGGTTTGATTTGTTTTTTGATTTATTTATTTATTTTTTTCTTTTTTTCTTTTTCTCTCCTTTTTTTCTTTTTTTTTGTAACAATAAATATAAAAGAAGATAGCATAACAAAAATCAACAACAATTGAGTAGATGTGACTCTAAAACATTTTCGGTTCAGCATATAAAACAAAAGTCCCTAAATCAAGGAATCAAATACTTAGTACTTTATTCAACTTGTGAAAGGGTAAGGCTAAAAGTTTTCAAGTTTAATGCAATGTGATTAATACGAAAACAACAAGGATAAAGGCTCAAAGGGGATAACAAAGGAAAACTGATTTGGTGGGTCATTTAAGCTAAAGGGAAAAAACAAAGAAGGCCTTTATCATATCTATAAAGCATGTAACTAGCAGTATCAAACAGATTAAGAGCAAGTTCTGAAGATAATCCGCATAGGGAAGCATCACACATGACAACGAAAATAGATGACTATGAGATGCAGTCATATGGCTTAAGATCTCACAAATGGTGAAATGAAAATCCATCAAAATTTCATACATTGCCTCATCACTCAGCATCAGTTATTGACTAAGCTTATGCAATTGAATACTTTAATTAATCTACATGGTTCACTATCCTCTCAAGCAGCCTAATCCAAGTTCATGCAAACAACTCAATTTTCCATCCAGCTATTTTGACAGAATCATATGTTCAAATTCAACACAAATAGGACCCAAGTTAGCTACCAGAAGAGTCGCAACCATTCAAGTGTGCATCTCTCAATATCAACATCAATATCATCAACATCAGCATGCACATAATCTCAATCCCAAGTAGTCAACAATCAAACACAGAGCAGGGAAAGAGAAAGAAGAAACCTCCCTGAAAAAGAATCATCCAAAAACCTTTTGCCACCAATCACGCAAACCTAAAAAAACTCAAAACAACTTAAAGAAATGCATTAAAAAAACATAAAGGAAACAACGAGAAAAACAAGAAAGAAAACTACAGTCCTACCTGAAAAACATGCACCGCGATCAAGGAGGCGAAGTGTCATGAAGAGACAATCGCTCCTCAGAGTTACCCACAAACTTGGGCATATACAATTTAGCCCGTTGTCCATTTACCTTGAATGAATTTTCATTTTCGCGTTTTACCTCAAGGACCCTAAAAGGAAGGACTTGGATCACAGTGAATGGACCATACCACCTCGACTTAAGCTTCCCTGGAAAAAGACGAAGACGAGAGTTGTAGATCAATACCTGGTCGCCTACCTTAAAGTCTCGGTGGAGAATCTTCTTGTCATGCCACTTCTTCACACGTTCCTTATACAGCTTCGAATTGTTATAAGCATCCAAACAAAATTCTTCAAGCTCATGAAGTTGCATAAGTCTCTTAGCACCAGCAAGGTAGTTCACATAATCTGCAAACCATGGAATGACCGTCATAACCATCAGATGCTCATCAGGAAAAGTCTCCTGAATGTCCTTCTTTGTTGCACTCTCCATGGCAGCTTCATCTAACCTTGATAGGTGATCAGCTACAAAATTCTCGGTCCCTTCTTATCCTCATTTCAATGTCAAATTCTGCAAAAGTAACACCCAACGAATTAGTCTTGGTTTAGCGTCGGGTTTTGTCATCAAGTATTTCAAAGCTGCATGATCAGTATACACAATCACTTTAGACAAAACCAAATATGAGCGAAATTTGTCAAAAGCAAACACAACCGCCAACATCTCTTTTTCCGTGGTGGTATAATGGCGTTGTGTACAATTTAGTGTCCTACTTGCATAAAAAATAGGATGAAAGATCTTACCTCATCTTTGGCCTAAAACAAAGACCTCTCGTGATAATCACTTGCATCACACATTAATTCAAAAGGAAGAGACCAGTCAGGAGATATAAGAATAGGTGCAGTCACAAGCATATCCTTTAACAATTGAAAAGATGTCAAACATTTATCGTCAAAATTAAACACAACATCTTTTTCAAGCAATCTAGTTAAAGGTTTAGCAATTTTGGAAAAATCCTTAATGAACCTACGGTAAAAACCAGCATGGCCTAAAAAACTTCTAATGGATCTAACATTGTTTGGTGGTGGAAGTTTCTTAATGACATCAACTTTTGCTGGGTCTACCTCTATACCCTTGCTAGAAATCTTGTGACCTAAAACAATGCACTCCTGTACCATAAAATGACATTTTTCCCAATTTAGCACTAAATGGGTCTCTTCACACCTAATCAGGACTTTCTCAAGGTTATCCAAGCATGCATCAAATGAAGTTCCAAACACAGAGAAGTCATCCATGAAAATTTCAATGCAAGATTCAAGCATATCAGAAAAAATAGCCATCATACATCTTTGAAATGTAGCTGGAGCATTGCATAACCCAAAGGGCATGCGTCTATAGGCAAATGTACCATAGGGACATGTAAAAGTTGTTTTCTCCTGATCTTCCAGGGCTACAAGAATCTGCAAATATCCACTATATCCATCTAAGGCACAATAAAAGTCATGTCCAGCTAATTTTTCAATCATTTGATCAATGAAAGGCAAAGGAAAATGATCTTTCCTAGTGGCATCATTCAACTTCCTATAATCAATGCACATTCTCCAGCCAGTTACCTTCCTAGTGGCTATTAATTCATTTTTTTCATTTTCAACCACAGTGGTGCCTCCTTTCTTTGGCACCACATGCACAGGGCTAACCCAACCAGAATCAGAAATGGGATAGATAATACCTACATCTAGAAGCTTTACTACCTCATCTTTCACCACCTCCTTCATGTGTGGGTTAAGTCTCCTCAGGGGCTGCACTATCGCCTTGCTTCCATCCTCTATGAAAATGTGGTGTGTGCAAAAAGAAGGGCTTATACCCTTGATGTCTGTTATGGACCACCCAATTGCCTTTTTGTGGTCCCGCAGTACCCTCAATAACTGCTCCTCCATAGCACCTGACAAAGAAGAAGAAATGATAACTGGTAAGTGCTCAGGTGGGTTAAGATAAACATATTTCAAATGACTTGGAAGAGGTTTAAGTTCAAGAGAAGGAGGCTCTTCAATTGAAGGCTTCGGAAATAGCTTGGCTTGACGTTGGAGAGGCTCGTATGCTCTATAATGTGTCCAATATGCCTGCTCCAACTCATCTGCAATTTCCTCCAACTCTTCTTGCAATTCTTCCCCTAACTCGTCAATTGTTCCTTGCGCTTCCTCTTCCAACAAATCTGCACAAACAATAGAAGAATCATCAGTATCAGAAGAATAAATATCAATAAAGTGGCAAGAGTCAAGAGTAGCAGGATGTTTCATAGCATTGAACACATCAAACACTAGTTCTTCATCTTGAAGTCTCAAGATGAGCTTTCCACGTTGTACATCGATGATGGTCCGTGCAGTGGCCATGAAAGGTCTCCCAAGAATGATAGGGATGTCTATATCTTCCTCCATGTCAAGGACTAAAAAATCCACCGGGAAGATGAACTTCTCGACCTTGACCAATACATCCTTAATGATTCCCCTCGGATAGGTGATTGACCTATCTGCCAGCTGAAGCGAAATAGTTGTGGGTTTGGGCTCCGCCAATCCTAATTTCCTGAAAATAGAAAGAGGCATTAAATTAATACTCGCACCCAAATCCATTAAAGCTTTATCTATATTTAAATCACCAATAACACAAGGAATAGTAAAACTCCCTGGATCCTTAAGCTTCGGTGGCAGCTTTCTTGACAATATGGCCGAACACTCCTCATTCAGCTTCACCGTGGCATTCTCCTCAAGCCTCCTCTTGTTAGACAAAATTTCTTTTAAAAACTTCGCATAAGAAGGCATCTGCGCTATGGCCTCAACAAAAGGAATGTTTATATGCAATTTTTTAAATATCTCAAGAAAACGTCCAAATTGCTTATCTAATTGCGTACCTTTCAATCTTTGAGGATAAGGAATCCGAGGTCTTACCGGATTTATGATGGGATCAGCAAATAACCTTGGATGGTTCTCCTTTTCAGCTAGTGCTTCTGTGGCCTCCTTTCCACTTTCCCGACTCTCATCTTCTTCACTCTTTTCTACTTCTTTACCCTTCTGCTTCTTCTGAACTTCTTCAAGTTGTCTACCACTTCTCAATAAAATTGCCTTTGCATGTTCTCTCGGGTTGGCCTCAGTAGTGCTAGGTAATGACCCTGAAGGTCTTTCCTTCAACAAACTTGCAATCTGGCTCATCTGATTCTCCAAATGTCTGATAGAAGATTCTTAGTTCTGCATCCTGACCTCAGTAGTGGAAATGTACTTTGACAGTAGGTCTTTGAGATTAGATTTCTCTGGTGGTGCAGGATTAGGAGCCTTGAAACCTGGGGGTAGAGGTGGTTGTCTCTGAACATTGGATGATTGTGGTTGTGCCACCTGATCATTCCGCCAAGAGAAATTTGGATGATTCCTCCAGCCTGGGTTGTAAATGTTTGAATATGGGTCCAATCGCTGTCTGTTATAATTGCCCACAAAATGGGCCTCTTCTGTTTCTTGAGCAAAAGGATTCCCGACTTGACACTCAGAAGATGCATGGGAATCTCCACCGCAATGTTCACAAACAGCACAACTCTTTAAAGAAGAACTAGCTCCTCCTCTCACACTGTGCATCAAATTGTCCAATTTCTTCGTCAAAACATCCATCTGAGCAGATAACGCCACTGTATTGTCTACTACACGAGCTCCTCAGAGGTCGTCAGGATGCCTTCAGATGATATTGAAAACGCTAGTGGCCATCTCGCCAATCAACTTATAGCTTGATCCGCGTTTTCTCATTAAACTACCTCCTGCTGCAGCATCTATGGTACTCCGGTCGATGGGTTCATTCTCATATAAAAGTATTGACTTCTGCCATGTAGAGAACCCATGACTAGGACACTGCGTCAACATATCCCGAAATCGCTCCCACGCTTCATATAAACTTTCATTTTCATACTGAGTGAAAGAAGTGATCTCATTTTTCATCTTTGCAACCTTGGCAGGAGGGAAAAATTTTGCCAAAAATAACCTCATCATCTCATCCCATGTAGTAATCGATCCCGACTGCAAACTAGCCAACCATGCTCTGGCCTTATCCCTTAGAGAAAATGGGAATAACCTTAATCTCACTGCGTCTTCCGATACTCCATTTTGCTTGAATAAATCACAAATATCCAAAAATGTTTCCAAATGGGTGTTCGGATCCTAAAAAGGCAATCCTCCAAATTGAGATGTCCTCACCATGGATGTAATGCTGTGAGGAATCTCAAAACTCGCAGTTATGATCGTCGGCCTTATAATGGGAGGCATGGGTCTATTGTTGTGTCCCATTGTCAAATCCATCATAGTTAACTCCCTTCTCTCTTCAGTATGTGGCATCAACCTCTCCTCGTGCTGTTCCATCTCTGAAAACTGCTCTTCTCTAGTCCTTTCTGCTGAAGTACTACTCCGAGCCAATCTGGTTTCCTTACGCAACCTGCGAGCAGTTTTTTCAATTTCAGTATCTAATAGCAAATTCTCGAGCTTTTGACCACGAGTGAGCATAAACAAAATGGAACAAATAAAAAAAACAAACCTAAGGATGAAAAATAAAACAATCGAAATAAAGCAATCAAACAAACAACTAAAATACGAAAATAAACAACAAAGCAAAATTAAATCTGAGACAATTAACACCGTCTAATTTAATGACTCAAAATCAGAAATTTTATTCCCCGGCAACGGCGTCAAAAACTTGTTGCGGTCTAAACAAAACAATTAAATTTTATCTAAACCAATTAGAGGCAAGTGTACCCCGTCGACAAGTAATATAAAACGGTGAGAACCGGATATCGTACCCAAGGGAAAAAATTCCAACACGTAAGACAATTAAATTAAACGATTAAAAATTACTCAGACGATCTAAAATTGATTGATTTAAAATAAAATAAAATAAAATAAAACGATCAAGAAAATATGAAAATTGCAAGGTATGAATTAAAACGACTAAATTTAATCAAATAACAAAAATCGATTAAGGCATTAGACTTCAATTGGATTAGGCACTAAAAATTATAACAGTGGATTAATTTAGGAAATTCTTCACTTAAGCAAGTCGAACCCAATGTTCATGGTGTTCCCTTCTCTTTTAAATCCGAGTCACTACTTGGTTCATAGAAAATTCAGAATAAAAGGCGTTAAAAACAAGAAGCCTAAAATTAAGTTCGTTAATTCTAGGTATCCTTACACAAGATCCTAAGGTTGGTCTACACTTTAGTTTCAAGTATGTCGCTTGATTAATTTTTCGACAAATTAAATCCCATTAGTTGTGGCATTTAATCATCTAAGGTCTTGAATCTAGGTGATCAAGCTAAATTAAGATTAAATATGCATTCAATCAAGCAAAAATTAATACCACAAAATTTATCCTAATCCAATATTAATCTTAACCTTAACCGAAATGAAAAACCTACTCACACATATTTATCAATGAAACATAAATCATGGTCATAATATATGTTTGCATTAATTAAATCCACACAAAATTTAAACAAATAAGGAATAAAGATAAATTAAATCCCAGCAAAACCGAGGTTGTTGGGGTTCAAAAACGTTTTGGCCAATGCTCCAAGTTTGTGTGAGTTGCTGCTTTGCGTCTCCCTTCCAGGCTCCACGTTAATCTCTTCTATTTCTCCCCAGCTGTCACGTCTTCATGATGCCACCAGCTGCTTGCCTAACGTGTTTGTTTTTCAATTCACACATCAACCTTTCTTCATTCATCAGCTAACATGTGTCTTGATCTCCACCTTGCTATCTTTTTTTATTTCCTCCACTAGCTATATCCCACTAGTGATGTAACGTTATGCTCCCACCAGATGTAGCTTTTGTTTGTCTTTAAACCACCAGCTGTCCTTTATTGCTTCAACTCACCACTAGCTAACGTAATCTCCTTTAACAACCAGCTCTATGTGATTTTTTATATGCTACCATCAGTTCTTTCTCCACTAGCTTGTAACGTTGTTGCTCTTGCCATTTCTCCTCCAGCTCTTCGTTATTCTCCAGCCCAAATCAAATTTTTTCAGCTCTCCTTTAATTCACGGTACTCACCCCTTCAGCTAACACACACACAGTTCTTAGTTTTCATTTATTTCTCAGCCACACTTCACTCTCACTCACACACAACAGATCACTCACTCATACACCCTCACGTTACTCACCTCCTTCCTCTCTTTTCCAACAGCTGCTCCCAATGAAGTCCTCTCCAACTTGTCCAGCTACCCACACTCCACTAACGCAAGACTCCCCAAAGCCACCAGCTTGTTCCCACGTTGCCACACCAACCAGCTGCCAACGTTGTTTCTTCCACAGCAGCTCAACTGCAGCGTGCTTCACCAACCAGTGCTTCCCCCTTTCCTCTTCAGCTCACGTCCCTCTCTCCAACAGCTGCTACATCCACTCTTTCTTCACAAGCAACCACGCTATTTTATTTCCACCAGATACTTCATCGTTTGTGGGTGGACAATAATGGTTCCAGATTAACGTGAGTGTATGATTTCTTTGGAGCTTCTCTTTTCTCTCCAACAGCCCTCCGCTCTCTCCAACTTTACGCACATACACAGCCCATCTCCAGCTCACGTATACTCCTCTCTCTCCAGCTATTTTTTGTCTTCACCAAGCCACATGTATGCTTCTCCAGCTACTGTGTTTTTATCTTCACACCACCATCTACTTAACTCCTCTCCAGAAACATGGATGCTCCTTGTTTTACGCCACCTGCTACTTTGTTTTCTTCTTTCTTATTTAATTCCTCTTTGTTCTCCTTCACACACCAGCTCTTTCTTTTGGCCCTCCAGTCCATGCTCTCTTGTTTTGTTTCTTTTTATTTTTTCTCCACAGCTTCTTAATCGTGGGTGCCAGCAGCTGTTCCCTTTGGTCTCCTCAAGCTTGTCTTCAACGTTTTCCTATCTCCAGCCCATGCTTCTTTTGTTTTGTTATCTCTTAAAACAACCAGCTGCGGTTTGGTCCCTCCTTCTGCCAATGTTGGAGAGTACTGCAGCCCCCATTTCGTTAATCCTCCTGCTTTTTGCGTGGTGATTGGATCTGTTTCTCTCTTGTTTTTTTGTGTGTCAAAGATGAATGTAGCGTTGGTGTTGGTGGAGCTTCCTTGGCTGTTAGTCGTTGGAGAGTAACCACAAAAAAAAAAAATGAAATGAGTGCTGGAAGTATGGGGAGGCTGGTATTTAAAAATAATAAAACAAACAACCCTTAATTATTGTAATTTCAACATAAATGGACAAGAGTTTAATAAATTAAGTATCTAAAATTAATATAAAAATGTCCATTAACACATATTAAACAATGACCAAAAAAAAGGTATTATATTGAAGAATTGACCAGACCACATGTTAAATAACTACAAAATTAAATTTTATAATCATATCCAACAATTATGGTTCTTATCGTAATCAAGATATCATATATATAAACCATAATTCACCTTCTAAATAGACTCCATATTAAAAAATAGTTAGCCACAATAAATATCATATGCTAAATTGTTAGTCAAAATGAGCTCTCTATATATAAATAACTAGTTATAATGTGCTCCATATGCAAAAATAATTTGGCA
Organism: Erythroxylum novogranatense; assembly: GCA_029891385.1. NCBI lineage: Eukaryota > Viridiplantae > Streptophyta > Magnoliopsida > Malpighiales > Erythroxylaceae > Erythroxylum > Erythroxylum novogranatense. The sequence goes on from CM057224.1 coordinate 40,243,285, forward strand.
CAATAAGTGTAATTTTTCATCTTTTCTTTTTCCTTTATGTTGGTTTTTATTTTAGCTAGCTACTTTGATTATCGAGGGCATTATCAAGTATTCTCTTGGAACATGTTCATGCATTATAACCATATTGCTTGCATAATTTACATGATATCTGAAGTCATTCCTGAGTAGATTTATATGGGTTTTGTTCCTTTTTTTACCTCCTTGTTCCTTGCCTTTTTTCGTCTTCCAGATTGTCTATTGTATTATGGTGGTGAAAGGATTTCATGACCATAATTCTTGTTCAAATTTGGCCATAAATTTTCACCAAGAATTGGAAAAACCTAACATGCATAAGTAGCTTCAAAATTTTCTTTGTTATACATCAAATCCACATAATCTTTTAGTTTGGCACCATCGTTTCTGATTACAACACAACCATATTAATAAGGAATTCCAATTAAGGCCCATCTCTTGCATCTACAAGTTCTTTTTTTGCGAAATCAACATGTTGAAAATTCATATGATCCACTTCAAACAATCTCCCACCATTAAAGTGTATTATCCAATTACTGGAAACTTATTTAAACTTCTTTAAGGTTTTCTGAATCCTAGAACAAAGGGATTCTTCATTTTTTTCTATCCCCTCCTTTTTTCTTAATAAATCTCTTCGTCATTGCTCTTCTAATCATCTCAATCATTACGATAATTTCCTTGTCCTTAACCTCCTTAATGTAAGCATTGAAGCTTTCACAATAATTGTTCAACAACATATCATATTTCAAATCAACATTATAAGTGTGCATGCACCACTTATTGGTTAGTGTCTTGTCTAACTAGTTATAGATCAATTTGTCTAAGCCTTATAATTGTTTTACGTACTTGTTCAATGTTAAAAGAAGAATACCAATCATAAAATAAATAATAATATACATTCAAGTTCAAGTGCATTTAAATTAAATAATCATATACCTTCTGAATTCATTAAAGGCTATGCTCTAGCTATATTCCAGATTATATTCTTTATAACCTTTATTGTTTTAAATTTGGCTTGAAGGTTGGCATAGATATATCTAACACAATATCTATTTTTAACAACGGCTATATCAGCATTAAAGACATGTTCCAACTCCTGTACAAATAAACAACAAAAAACGTTAATGAACTTGATGGATGATTATAATTATAAATGAGTGTTTATAAAATAAAAGAAAATTCAATGACATAATTATACCTTTTGTCGGTCAATATGAAAACCCAATTGTAATCCTTGTAGTGTTTGACGTCTTCTTGTAAACATCCGAGAAACTATTTCCTTAAGACTTGATTCTCAATTCTAACCACAACCCATGCGATCATAAACATGATGTTATTTATATCCAATCAAATAGTCGATAGCAATTACCCTCCATGTTTGCCCTTTAAGTGATAACCATCGACACATATCATAGGCCTATAACCAACTAAGAAACTCTTTCTTTAAGAATCCAAATATATGTACATGGAATCAAAAAATATATTTTGGATACTTGATTATGAAAGTACTACCCAAATTATAATTTAATATAGTTAATTATAGCTCTCGTTTTCTCAAATTACTTTCCCTTTTTACTAACAAAAAGCTTAAATGCAAAGTTCTTCACCCTGTATATCTTCTTGCCTATAATCTCAACATTAAAATCCCTTAAAAGTGCACCTTTAAGCCTTATAATATCACACATAAGACAATCTCCAAAATGAGGTATTTCTTTGCAATCTAAAGTGCCTTTTATTTTCTTTTTTGGTATCCTAGAACCACACTTATAGTTGGATTGAAATGTCTTAATTTGAAATACAGTGCCATGTTGTGTTAGAGAGTTTGTATTCTCCACCCACAACCTTTCTTATGCTTATCAGTTACTCTACATTTCTCACTATTGACATACACAAAATAAAATCCTTCTCAATAACATACTACATTAGAGCTTGTCTAAATGTATTCAGTGAATCAAATAGCATACTAACCTTTAAATCAACCGGCTGAGACATATCATTATGTTCATCAAATTTTAGGAACTTAAGGCCTTTCTTCTCCCTTCTTCTATAAACTGTCATTCATGCTCCTAAGCTTATCTAAATCTGTATATGTTGGATCTATATGGTTTGCCACCGATAGAGATCTCCAAGGTCAAATAGTGGTGATATGATTCGATAGCATTTGATGATACTTAGTTGTGATATGAGACTAAAAATGGAGTCATAGATTGATCTTTACCAGTAACTGGGTCTTGTGAAATATTAAGATATACATGGCATAGAACCCGATCTTCTTTAACAGAATATGATGCACTTCGAAATATATTCGAAGGCTTTTTACCTAAATTTGGGCTTACTTTTTTTTATAGGTTTCAAAAAGTGATATATGAAATGATAGTTTTAGTTTGGTATAACAAATCAACTATTTATAAAGATATATTGTGTGAAAGAAATAAGAATAACAAAGAACAGTTGAGATGAATGCAATCTAATATAATGGTGGTAAAGAGATAGAAGTAGATTTTTTGTAGGATTCCTTATCTTGTCTTGAATATTGTGTGAAAAATATAAAATAACAATGAACAATTGAGATTAATGAAATCTAATATAACTTCGTGAAGAGATAGAGTCAGATTTTTTGGAGGATTGCTTATCTTATCTTATATATTGTGTGGAAAAGATAAGACTACCAATGAATGGTTGAAATGAATGCAATATAATCTAATTGTTACATAAAGATAGAGTTAGATTTTTTGTAGGATTTTTTTTGCAGCATTTCTTATCTTGGATTTTGTGTGGAAAAGATAAAAATCCTAATGAATAGTTGAGATGAACACAATCTAATGCAATGATTGTGAAGAGATAAAGTTAGATTTTTGTAGAAATTCCTTATTTTGTCTTGGATATTGTATAAAAAAGATAAGAAATCTAAATGAATAGTTAAAATGAATGCAATCTGATCTAACAGATGCGAAGAGATAGAGTTATTTTGTGTAAAGATAAATGAGATAAAGCATAGGGCCATCTCCAACCCTTACAATAAAATTTTATACTAAGAATATTTTAGGAATCTTTTTACACCAAAATTTTTTACAGTCCAACCACTATATGCCAAATTAATAAGGTACACAAATATAATATTTTTATTACACATTTAATCTCTAATCCTTTAAGTAACCATATCGTTCCCACAAATATCAATCAGTGCATTACGAAGTTCATAATGAGCTTATTTATCTTTAATTTGCTTGTATCGAACAAGGAATTCTTGAAATCTAATTGTATCGTCTTTATTTATATTAATTTCAAGGGTTAATGTTTCCCTCCAATCTTGTATAGCCTCTTAAGTATCACATTCATTCTCAATGATCATATTGTGCATTATAATGCATGCTAACATAATATCATATACTATTGATTTTTTCCTAAAACATGCCACCCCTTGATAATTACAAATCATGATTGGAGAACTCTAAATGCACGCTCAACATCCATCCTACGTGCTTCTTGCATCTTCGCGAATAACTTTTTTTAGGCCTCAGGGATCACGAATGGTTTGTATCAGAGTAGATCATTTTAGATAAATAACATCAACTAAATAATATCCAATATTGTACACTTTTCCTCGAATAACATAATAAGTAGAAGGTGTTATACGTTTTTCAAGGTTTGCGAACAACTAAGAAGCCTCCAACATATTAATGTCATTATTTGACCTTACCAAACCAAAATGTGCATGTCATGCCCACAAATCATAATCAGTTAGAACTTTAAGAATAATAGTTGGGAATCCACTATGTCCACTATGTTGTCCTACCAGTCGTTGGATAATTTTTTCATGTCCAGTGCATGAAATCTAAGCTCCTTAACATCCCTAAAAAAAGCATGTTTTTCACTAATTTTAAGTAGTTTTACAACATCATTAGCATCCGGTGCTTTTAGATAATGTTGTCACAAAGGCCTGATAAAACCTTTTTATTCTTTCAATTGCATTTGATTGTCCAATTTTAATGTATTCATCGGTTGAATTAACTAATACACCATATTTCAACATTTGAAAAGTTGTCGTTAATTTTTGTAAGCTAGACAATCCTAGTTTACCACATCCATATCTCCATTGCATAAAATAGTTGTCATGACTTTCAACAACACTTAACAATTTGTAGGAATAAATTCCGACTCATTTGAAATAGCCTGTGACACATTGCTCTGTTATATCTTAGATTTTCTACAAAATAATCATCTTATAGTCTTTGATCTCAAACAAACGGTCACGATAAATGTAGTGCCCCCTTACCGCAGGGTACACACCGGGACGCCCGTAGGTCATTCCGATATATATCCTACGATAAGGGTGAGCTACGAACAATCACTACTAGACTTCACATGGCATCAAAATAATAAAACATTAGTACAAAATAACAACTTTTTAAAACCAAAATTTTCCCCATTTCATTTCATCAGAATCAGAAGTTTATACATCTGTCATCGTTTACTATCTGTACATCACTCCAAAAACCTAGTACAAAATGCTATATAAACAGGGAAAATACATCAGCTCTAACTAGGTCATCCCAAAAGTCCCAGCTGACCGACCTGTAAGCCATGACTTCTTTCGCCAACACAATCTACACAGCAGGAAAAGTCCCTCTGGAGCTAGGAGTCTACTCTCGGTCCTAAAAAATAGGTTGCAATTTTGGGTGAGTTTGCGAACTCAGTGAGGTAACTATCATTGATGGTTCACTCAATTCATGCAACAATCAAGCATGTCACAGGTATTTCATAATTTCACATCAATCAGAAGTATCACATGATCACATCAGTAATACATTTTATTTTCACATAAGCATAAGGCAATTTGCCTTTCACTCAATCAAATATATGTAAACAAATGCATATGAAATGTTCATGTGACTCTTTTTCCAATGTATTATGATTTTGTGATCGAGCGCCTGGACTGTCCCAATATGAGCACATTAATCGTTGAGCTTGAGGCTCTAAATCACTGGGAGCTCGAGGCCCAAATACAATCGTTGAGCTTTTAGCTCTCGGTGGCTGCTCCGGTCACAACTATCATTATCTGAGTATGCATTCATATATGAAATGCATATGTGACAATGAATCAGTATATACATCACAATCAACACATGTGTCACAATTTATCACGTCACAAGTAAGTAATTCTCAAATTCACATACAAGTAGCACTTCTATGTCATAACTCTCTAGTACATCGAACCTTCTGTCCGGAATCCACAATCACAATCAATCTCAAACCCACCATTATTCACCACAAAATTATAAACAATCAATAATTGAGAGAACCGTCTAGGTCACTCACCAATAGCTTCCGAGCTAATGCCTGGAAGTCTCGACAACGTCTGTGAGTTGACGTTCCAAATGCGCCTCTATAACAATTAAAATACACCAATATTACCAAGTGTACAATCAGAAATATTTAATAATGCACATATAGAAATTAAAATGTGTACAATGCATGTTCGTGACATTCCCGGTATTATTCGATAAATATTCATCACATAAATTTCCTCTAAATTTTAGAAGTTCAAAAACACCAAAATCACTCAATTCGGATCTCTATAGGTCCAATTATTGTTAAAACACAGACCATAAAAATAATCGCTCGGTCCTCTAACTTTGATTTAATCCAACACTTTCAATTTAATCTCCAAAATTCACAAATTCTCATGAGAGCAATTAAATGACTTACAATCCGACGCCTCAAAAATCGAGTCAATCGGAGGTCGGATGAAAAAATTATACACAAAAGAATGACAGAAGGGTCAAATTAGAACAAAAAATACAATTCTAAGAAAATCACATTTGTATCTATTTCCCTCTCTTCTTTCACAAAACCTAACTTTTCACACAAGTGTCCAAATGTGACAAATTGGGTATCATTAGAAAGATCACAGAAAACCTTATAAGTTCCTTTAAGGACTCACAAACCAATTTCATCCCTAAGGGTGTCAAAAATTCAATCAAAGTTTCTGCCTAATCACAATTTTCCAAAACAGTACCACATTCTTCTCAAAATCATATCTTCCCATTCCCTTCGCCAAAAATTCTAAGCTTTATATCAAAAGAAATATCAGAACATATTATACAACTTTCATGGACAACTTGAAAGCAAATTCAACCTCTAAATGGGTCAAAATCTCAATCAAAGTTTCTGCCCTGCACATGTCATCCTAACAATACTTCAATCTTCTCAAACTCATAACTTCCTATCCTATTGTCCAAAAATTCCATGCTTTATATCAATGAAAAGATCAGAAAACATGATACAATTCTCATGAAGGACTTAGAAGCAAATTCCACCTCTAACTAGGTCAAATTCTCACATGATTGTGGCTGCCCTGTTAAAGATTGTTAAAAAAAGATATCACCTAAACCATCTCCATACTTTAAAAATCCATAACTTACAATTCTTACATCAAAAAATAGCATATTATACATCACTACAAAGCTAAGACATTCCTCTAAAACTTTTCATAAGACCACTTGAGCTAATTTAAACCATAACAGTCCAAAATTGGCTTCAAAGTACAGTAACCACAAAATCCATACTTAGAGACATTTCACACACAAAGCACATTAATACTTTGAAATACCATTGGAAAATTAACAAGTCATAGCTTTCAACCTCAAAATCGAAAAATGTCATACTTAGTGGTGATAGAAAGCTAACAAGAAAATCTTCAACTTTCATGAAGAACAATTTTGCAAAATCTGTCTCATTTAGCTTAGAAAAATTTCCCAAAGTTTTAGGTCACAAAATTTCAATGTTAGGATCACAAACATGACACTATCCATCCTACACATATTGCCCACTTTCAAGGGAAAATTCAGAACCCTTTAAGTCAAAATTGAACAGAACTTCCTTCATACAAATTCTAGCCAAACTTCTCAAGTTTAATTCAAGCTAAACCTCATCTCAATAGCATAACCATATAAAAAGTTATGATCAAATCTTTGAAACATATACAAATCCAATTTTCTAGATTCTCAACCTAACTCAATTTCTACCTCTTCCATACCATTTCTAAACCAATTCTCACTCAATTCACTTTATATATCTACCATAACTAACTCACAACTTATCCTTGAACTTTAGTCCACAAAATTGCAGCGCACACACTCAATCATCTTCCTTTAATAAACACTGATCTAACACCATTAAAATCAATCCAAAACAACTCAATTCACCTATACCACATGACATATCATTCATTAACTTCTACCTCATCAATCATCAATCAACCAAGGAATTAATATACCCATATAATCAAAGCACAATTTCATGCAATTTAATGTACAAACATCACAAATTAACTACAAAACCATCATATAAAACATATTACTTACCTAATCAAGCTTCCAATCTTCTAAACTTCAAAATCTCACAATCCTCTCTAATTGTCTTTACCACACACAATCATCATCTTCATCTTGAGGGGGTGAGGTTTAGGTTTTGTTTAATTACCAAAAGAAGAGCAAGCCAAGAGGAAAAGATGGTAGAAAGGATGAGCAAAATTTCAAAGGAACCAAAGAAGAGGAGAGCTACGAGAGAGAAGGAGAAAAATCACTTAAACACCAAAGAAACCTTAGACAAGGAGAAGCATCGAGAATGAGTAGAAAGAAGGAGGATTTTAAATTAAAAAGATAGTGGATTTAAGGCCATGTTTGGCTCCATATGTCCACTTCTTAAAACCGAAGTCCAATTTCTACACTAATCATCTCCCAATTTTCAATGGCTCAAATTAATAAATCTGAAAATTATTTATCTAATTTTTCAGTGCCATTGGACAGTCATTTCCAGTACCGGTAACTAATCAGTTAGCCACTTGGCAATTTTTTCGGTCCAGAAATTTTCCTTGAAATTTTCCAAAAAAATTTCTAAAATTCACTAAAAATTCAAAACTCACCAAGACCCACTCCAATTAAATTTTCAAGCATAAAAATCATATTTTTCACAATAAGCACATTAGAGACACATATATCGGGAAATGCCATGAATGCATGTACAATCATTACATGTGCAAAATTTACTATTCACGTGTATATATGAATGTATGAACATAGCAAAACAATTTTAAACACTCCTAACCCGTTCCAAATTACTATTTTACCTTCCTATCGGTGATGGGATGTTACAATAAATTACTTTATTATCAAAGATTAAGCCTTTATCCTTTGGCTGGTTTGCTACATTGTTCATATAGAAATCAATTGCAAGGTTGTTATTAGTATATGGAGATAGTAACGCTTTCTTTTGTGAATATTGTAGAAATGAGATCTAACTCATCCTCCGATGATGAGGATGAAGATGCTGATGATACATGAGAAGTACTGACATTGGTACTTATAGTTTTAGATAAATATGATGAAGGGTTCAATGATGAATTTGTTAGTGATTCATTACCTTATATAGTAAATAATTCATTTTATACTTTATCTCATTTATCTGTACACAAAATCTAACTCTATCTTTTCGTAATTGTTAGATCAAATTATGTTCATCTCAATCGTTCATTTGGATTTCTTAACTTTTCCACACAATATCCAAGATAAGATAAGGAATCTCTGTAAAAAAACCTAACTTTATCTCTTCACAACCGTTAGATTAGATTACATTTATCTCAACCGTTCATTCTAATTTTTTATCTTTTCCACACAATATCCAATATAAGATAAGGAATCTTTGCAAAAAATCTAACTCTATCCCTTTACAATTGTTGGATTAGATTTCATTCATCTTAACCATTCATTGGTATTCTTATCTTTTCCACACTACATACTAGACAAGATAAGAAATCCCGCAAAAAATCTAACTATATCTCTTCGCAACTGTTAGATTAGATTGCATTCATCTCAATCGTTCATTCGTATTCTTCTCTTTTTCACATAATATCCAAGACAAGATAAGGAATCCTGTAAAAAATTATACACTATCTTTTCACAACCATTATATTAGATTGCATTCATTTTAACCATTTTTTCTTATTCGTATATCTTTCACAAAATATCTCTATGAATAGTTGATTCGTTCTATACAAACTAAAACCATCAGTTTATATAACACTCTTTGAAATCCTACACTATAAACTCTTTTTAAAACCTATTAAAAATGGCAAGCCTAATTTTAGGTAAAAAGCCTTCAAATACATCTCGAAGTTCATCATATTTAGTTAAAGAAGATCAGGTCCTATGTTATGTATATCTTAATGTTTCACAAGACCTAGTTACTAGTAAAGATCAATCTATGACTCAGTTTTGGTCTCGTATCACAACTGGGTATCTTCAAATGCTATCGTATCATATCATCATTGTTCGACCTTGGAGATCTCTACATACTCAATCGCAAATCATAATGATAGTTGTTGGAAAATTAAGAAGATGTGTTCAACAAATTAAAAACGTGAATCCAAGTGGTGCTTTTGAGCAAGATATTGTAAGTAATTTGTTTATTTATTTATTTACTTTGTGTGAATTTAAGTACATTTGATTTATACCCTAAAATCTAACATAAGTTACAATGTTGTATTGCAGTTCAAAAAGGCAAAAGATTTACTCATTCAAGATCCAAATTTTCAAAAAAAATTCAAATTTGTTCATGTATGGCCAATCCAAAAAAATATGCAAAAATATGCTAATATTAATAAAGAGAAAAATCATGGTCATAAAAAATGATCTGACTACAATGAAATGTCACAGTCTGAATCCCAAAATACAGATAAGTCAATAGGATCATCATCATTTTTTATTGATTTAAATAATGATTCTAAAGTTGAAGATGAATTTACTAAAAAAATGATGCAATTGATCGTCCTATTGGGAGAAAAAATAAAAAAAAATGAAAAAGGAACAAAATGAGGAAATGAGAAAACTTTTTACATACGTGAATAAAGAAATCAAAGGAATGTTTCATGAAAGTCAATCTCTTCTCAAAAATAATTATAAACTTCAGTTGTTACGAGCTTAAAATGAGATAAAAAAATTAAAGTTACAACAAAGACGGGAAGAGAACAGAATTTTATGCAAAGATTTGAATTCCATCAAGGATCCAATGATTTGTGAGACTTTTAGAAATTAACAAATGAAAATTTATGCAAAAAAAGCTTAAGAAGGAGAACCTCAAGAAGAAGTTGGCTCATCTAGTAGCTTTAGCTAATATTTTGATTTTGGAGAAAATAGGGATGACCTTTTAAATTATTTATTATTTATGATAAATTAATGTTCTCAAGTGCTTTAATTTTATTTTAATTTGGTAGTTGTAATTTTATTTTGATTGTAATCTCGAGTATGGTTGTAGCTGTAATTTATTTGAGTCCAGTTGTAATTTCAAGCATTTTCGTTGGGTTTTATTTTTTTAAAATCAATGTTGTGGCTTATTTTATTTTTAAGTTTATGTACCTTTTATTCTTAAAATATTTTATTAGTAAATTTATAACACATAAATAATAATTAAAATAAATATTAAAATAGACTTAATATTTATATTCAATATTAGTGTCATTTTAAAGATCTTAACAAGATCTTTGTAATGAAGTATTTTATGTAAAGTAATATATATCTTAAATTTAGTTACTAAACAAATTATGTAAATAGATCAAAATTTAAGAATGACTTAAAAGGAAAATGTAAATAAGAAAATGGTCAAACATATCATTTTACAATTTCAGTTGCATTTAATGTCTTACTATTCATTATACTAAAATGGTGATCTTAGGAATCCAACTATGATGCGTTGGTTGGAGCGGATTCAACATAGTGTGTTGGTTGGAGATGCAATAAGGATATTGTATTGGGCTTCACTTGTAATGTTATACTTAAATTAGAACACTGAATCAAAAGAAAGGCAAATATTCATAACATAGCATGTTTTGCAATACTTTCACTTCACACACATATGTGCATACGCACAGAAGCAGTGAAGTCAATAAAAGAGAAGCTGAGCTAATAAAAATTTGATCAGTAATCTGCAATAAATATGATAATTAAGTTGGATATACGAATGTGACAATGAAGAAAAACACGGTAAATGCTATTGCTTTTTCCTCATCATTTTCTAAATGTTCGTAAGATGAGCATAACCCTTTTCTCTAGCAAGTGACTTCCTAGATTCCTATAAGATGATTTAACAAAGTATTAAATTGGCCACTGTAATCATTTTTATCTTGCTAGTTTACAACATCATCACTGGAAATATCATGGATCAATTTTAGCAACAAAATACACGGGTAAAATACTTTTTAAGTCTCTCAAAAATGTCTTGAATTTGAATGTTAGAAAGAGGAGGTATATTCTATCACCTAAAGTTGTTTGTTAGCCATAGAAAACACAGTTCCAGTAGCCAAAAACCCTTCGACTCCCACACTGAGATGTTCCTCTTCCCCTTTAGCAGCCAAAAACCTTGTTTTCTAGTCTTGTTAGAGTTAAATATTGTAAAGCACCAATTAAGCTCCTGTACCTTGTCACCTCAGCCTCTGGGAGAGGATCACCCTCCAGTCTTGACAACTTCTCTAAACTAACCATAGGTGTAGTTACTGACTTGTAATTTGCCATATTTGCCTTATGCAACAGGTCATTGATATATTTGCTTTATGAGAGAGTAATTCCATCACTCACTTTCTTCTCTTCAATGCCTAAAAAATAGTGTAGATCTCCCAAATCTTTGATAGCAAATTCTTCCTTGAGCTGGGCCAATAACCTCTTCAATGTAGTAGCTGAAGAACTTGCCACAATTATGTCATCCACATAAATCAGTAAATATATGATTTTCCATGACTATTATAAATAAATAATGAAGTATCAGCCTTGGATGCATTGAATCCTAGTTGTTTAAGCTTTGAATCGAATCAAGAGTACCATGCCTTGGGAGCTTGTTTCAAACCATAAAGTGACTTATCCAATTTAAAGACATAATGTGGATGTTGAAAGTCTTGAAACCAGGAGGTTGTTCTATGAACACTTCTTCTAAATATCCATGTAGAAAAGTATTTTTGACATCTAATTGTTTCAATTTCCAACCTTTTGATATAGCTATTGACACAATTAATCAGATTGTTGTGGGTTTAACAACTGGACTAAAGGTATCTTCATAATCAAAACCATACCTCTGCTTAAACCCTTTTTGCAACTAATTTATCTTTGTACCTCTCAATGTTCCCATCAGCTTTACTTTTAATTTTGAATATCCAATTGCATCCAGTTACATTTCTTCCTTGTTGAGGTGGGACTAGCCTCCATGTTTTATTTATGCTAAGTGCATTATATTCATCCTTTATTGTTTGTCTCCATTCCTTATGTGCACTGGCTTCATATAGTTTGTTAGTTCTACAATAGTTGTGAAACCCTTCCTATTCAATAATGTACCGTCTAGAAATCTCCTTCACTTGATGATATTGTCTTGAAGTCTTGTTCTCATGGGGTGTTGTCGAGTAGATGAATGAGGCAGTGTTGTAACCATCTCCCTTGACTCCTTATCATTGACATTCGATTCTTCTTCATTGACATTAGAGTTGCTTGTTGTTTCTTGATGTGATTTTCCATACTCCTTATGAATATCTGCAATTTCATAGTTAGGTAACAAAGCAAAAACATATTCACTATGCTCAATAGGCTCATTCTCCTGAAGAAAGTTAGTAGGCTGAGTATGTATGAAAGGAAGAAGAACAGATTGAGATGTGACTTAAGGAGACCTAAACGTTTCATCTAAGGATTGAAATGGAAACACATGCTCATCGAAGATAACATCCTTTGAGATATATACTCACCCTATAGGTACATGTAAACACTTGTAGCCCTTACGAAGATTGATATAGCCTAAAAAAACACATTTTGAAGATCTAAATTGCAGTTTTCTAGCATTGTAAGGTCTCAAATTAGGCCAGCAAGCACATCTAAAGGTTCTGAGAAATTTGTAATTGGGTACAACTCTAAGAAACCAACGAAAAGGAGTGTCATTATTTATGATGCAACTTGGGAGACAGTTAATAAGAAAACATGATGTCTGAACAGCTTAATCCTAGAATTTAATGGGCATGGATGCATAAGCAAGAAGACAAAGAGAGACTTCTATGAGATGACGATGCTTCCTTTCTGCTGTTTTATTTTGCTGGTGTGTATGGGGAAAAGAGATGCAATGAGTAATTCTAGTTTGGTTGAAGAAGGTGTTGAATTTTTTATACTCACCAGCCCAATCGGTTTAAACACACAAAATATTTTTATTCAACAAACGTTCAACATGTTTTTTATATTGCAAGAATACTTTTCACAAGATAAACCCATGTAAATTTATTGAAATTATCAATAAAACTTACATAATATTTAAATCCTTTGACTGAAACAAAAGCGGGTCCCTATTCATCTGAATAAATAAGATCAAGAGGAGATTTTGAAATATTCGTAGAATTAGGAAAAGGGAGTTAATGACTTTTCCCCAATTGGCAAGCATCACAAACAGAATTATTTGGTGAAATAGGTAAACTACTTAATTACAAAACATGTTGAACAATAGCTGGACAGAGGTGTCCAAGCCTACAGTGCCAATCGCTTAGAGTGAGTTTGACACTATTGACTTATCGGAGTTTGTTCAAAGCAGCAGTAGAGATGTAGCAGAGACCACCTTTGCTCTTTCCTATAAGAAGAGGGACCTTAGTCGCTTGATCCTTTACAAGAAAGAAATTATGATGGAATTCAAGGAACAACATATTATGAGAAGCAAAGCATTTGATAAACAGAAGATTCTTATTGATGTAAGGAACTTGAGGTATATTTCTTAGCTTCAGTGTATAGTTTGGAGTAGAAAGATGAGAATGGCTTATGTGAGATATAGACAAACCTGAACCATTTGCAACCTAAACCTTGTCCTAGCCCTAATATCTCTCTCTTTGACAGTCAATTTTCTAGCTCATTTGTCAAATGGTCCGTGGTTCCTAAATCCACATACTAGTTGGTGTTGACGTCATAGTTTGAAGAAGTTGTAGCTGCAGTGGCTATATGTTCATCCACCTCTTGATAGGTATGGTCAAAGAGGTACCAACATTTTAATATTGTGTGCCCAACTTTCCCACCGACTTGGCATGTTGGCTTCTCTATACTTGATCCTTGAGAACCTCCATGATTGGTGTTATTGTTGTTGTTATTGCAGCCATGGCCACGTCCATAGCTACATCCTCATGGATTTGATCCACCTTATTGATTTGATCTAGTTATGTCAGACCCCGATCCCGGGAGCCCGACTGTCCCGGGATGTGAGCCCGAGTGGAGCCCATCCCCGAGACACTTGCCTTGCTGAGACCTTAAACTTGACACTCTTACTCTTACTATAGTACCATAGACGTCGGAACCTGCTTTGAGCCCAACTTTCGTTGTCCCAAACCTTGCGCTTATAATCTTGCAGATTCTTAATTGTAACTCCACCTTCGTGGCAAGCACACACCATGTATACACTAAAATCATGGGTTGACTTATTCATATAATTTGTAGCTTTATGTCTCAAGTTCTCCCTGAAACAAGAATCGCCTTAATCGGAGTCATATACTCAAGATACACTCCAAAAACCTAAGAGAGTTCATACCCGAAACATGCCCTCTTAACTGACCTTTCACTTGTTTTAGAACAAACTTTCTCAATTTAACTCCAATTGATACCGGATTTTATGGAGTGAAATATATGTGTCTTATAAATCCAATGGTTCAAGCCTCACCTCATTTGGAGGTCGTATAAGGGAAATATGCCCAAAACAACGGACCATGCTCACTTCCAAAATCGAATCGAAACTCTTTTGGCGCGATTGCTATAACTTTTAATCTATAGCTCCAAATGTTTTCGATCTTTCACCATATGAAAGTAGACATCTAGATCTACAACTCTTATGAAGACTGCAAAGGCTGATTCTATCTCCTACATTCTGCAGCGTCCTATTTTTCCATCGTCTGATTTCTATCATCTGGTTTTCTATCGTCTGATTTCTATCATCTGGTTTTCTATCGTCTGATTTCTATCATCTGGTTTTCTATCGTCTGATTTCTATCATCTGGTTTTCTATCGTCTGATTTCTATCATCTGGTTTTCTATCGTCTAATTTCTATCTTCTGCTTTCCTTCCTTCTGCTTTTTATCTTCTGATTTCTATCTTCTGCTTTCCTTCCTTCTGCTTTTCTATCTTCTGATTTCTATCTTCGCTTTCCTTCCTTCGCTTTTATCTTCCGATTTCCTTCTTTCGATTTCTATCTTCTGATTTCCTTCCTTCGCTTTTATCTTCGATTTCCTTCCTTATGCTTTTATCTTCGATTTCCTTCCTTCGATTTCTATCTTCGATTTCCTTCCTTCGATTTCTATCTTCCGATTTCCTTCCTTCGATTTCTATCTTCCGATTTCCTTCCTTCGATTTCTATCTTCCGATTTCCTTCCTTCGCTTTTTATCTTCTGATTTCCTTCCTTCGATTTCTATCTTCCGATTTCCTTCCTTCGCTTTTCTATCTTGATTTCTATCTTCGCTTTTCTAGTAAGGATCATATCTTTTGACTCAACTCCAAATTTAGCAAACGATATACCACTTGAAAACTCTAAACTCCTACTACAATCTTCATGAAGACTCATTGATCTAATTCATACCAAGAGGGTCTAATATTGAGGCTAAGCATCTGTCAAATTTTAGGAAAATTTGACAGCACATCCCCTTAAAATGCAACTACCAAATTTTCAATTCTAAGACTTCCACCTGCATAAAACTCATCATACAACCTCATATAACATGATTAAACCCTAAGGTATATTCAAACACCATTCGAAGCAACAGCCACACTCTTAATCATCTATCATATCCAAACTATAACAATGATTCAATTGTCTTAAACATACATGGATTTCTCAAAATACATTAAACCGAACATTTTGCTTTCATAATTCATTCATTCCATCTTCATCAAATCATGTCATATTCATACAATGCTTTAGTGGGCATTTCAAGCCCAATTACAATGAAGTTTCAAAATATAATATCTTCTCAAAATGCAACTAAAGCATTGTTTTATAAAAATCATTTCAAATACAAAATCAAAAGAAAATCTTGGAGTAAATGCCTTTAAGCTTGCTCCTGGATCCTGCTCCATTTCTGGAAAATTTTAGGGGTGAGCTTTCACTCGTGGGTAACACATTTATATTTATATATCAAGCAGTCCTATTAGTTATTCATACTTTTAGCAATCTTTCAATACAATCATAATACATGCATCATGCAATGTTCATCAATACTCAAACATAATTTCTCACAATTCAAACATTCATCATTCTTGCATTTTCATGTAATCACATATGAAACACATCAAATAGCTCGGTAAGTCCTTATTCTTGGCAACCATATAGTCTCATTTCATGAGTCTATATGGGCAAATCTTTAGAGTCCAAAATGTTGGATCATCCTATGCCACAATCGGGCAGTAGGCGAAGGCTTCATGGTCAACGTGCGTGTGATGCTTAGACAATACCTTACCCACATAACATAGCAATCATGAATCATACAAGGAAATTGGACTGTTCTTATCCAATTCATTGTTTCTTTGAAATCATCTTTTCATACATCGTTCATGCCTTTCATTATATTTATTCAACAAGTTTCTTCATGACAGTTTCAATCATCATCAAGCATTTAATACACTCACGTTCATCATTCCATCACACACATTTAATACAACAACCAAGTGATCAAAGCTCATTAATGTCATGCATTTATTTACATTTGTAGCTTATATACATAAAGATAAATATGAAACCCACCTTTTATCCTTGCTTAAACTTGCCTAAGGAAGTTCCTCTCCTTGTTCTTCTCCTCTTTCTTGTCCTCCTTCAAGCATAACAAGAAAATAACCCCATATCAACATAGGGTTTAGAAATTGAAATACCTAAAAATCTAAATCATGAAATTCATAAGAGAATCACTAGACCCATCTTATTCTTCATCTTTCTAACCAAAAACCCAAACAAAAACTTAACCTTAAACCAAGAACTTGCCTTAAATCCTTAACCAACTAAGTGGTTTCTTGGTTCAAAATGAAGCTTAGACTCTCTTCCACACTTTTTCTTCTTGGACTTTCTTCAAAAACCCACTCACTTTCATGGAAATGCCAAACCCTAACAAGCCTCTTCTTTCTCCTTTTCCTCCCTCCTTTCACGACACTCTTCTTTCCTCTCCCTCCAAATTTCGTTTCTATCTTCTTTTCCTACAAAAATCACTTATATCCTTCCTTATATACTCCTTTCTAAATTACTTAAGCCCAATAAGCCTAAGCCCAACTTACTTCCTTCTTCTTTCTTCTTCTTCTTTTTCATTTCTCCTCCTTACTTACTCAAGCCCACTAACTCTTTTCCTTCAAGCCCATTGCATTAAATTCCTCTCTTCTTTCTTACTTCATTTGGACCCAAAGCCCAATTAATACATTAATTACACCTAACTCACCTAAGTCCAACTAACATATTTAACTTCATAAATTCTTCACCTAACTCATTAATGCTATCATATATTAATTTATGACACCTTAATTAATGCTAATCTAACTTAATCAATTTAATCTAATCATGATTAATCCTAAAATTTTTTGGGGCTAACAAGTTTCATTGTTGGTTTTCATCTTAAAGCTAGTGTTGTTGTGTTCCATACGCATCTCATAGTTGAGGAGGTGAGCATACAAATCTACAAGAGTGATTGAATCTATCCTTGTGCTCATTGAAGTCACTAGAGGGTCAAATTCAGACCCTAATCCGGCCAACATATACGTAGTAATTTCCTCTTCTTGAAGAGGTTGCCCGATGGTTGCCAAGGTGTCGATAAGATTTTTCACCTTGTGGAAGTAATTCGAAACCGATTGCTCCTTCTTTTGTATTATTGATAGTTAAAGTTTAGGTTGCATGGTGCTAGCTCATGAACAAGATGCAAACGAATTTTCTAAAGAACTCCAAACTTCATGGGAGGTGTTAAGAAATAACACTTGAGATAAAACCTCTTCTGATAGAGAGGCAAGAAAGGCACTAAGCACTAACTAGTTGATAGGTTTTCATTATCCTACAAATTTAATCTCCCACTTAAGTTGATTTGTAGTATAGTGAAGCAAGGGTATCGTCCCATAGAGATCAAAACACAAGGAAGATTTTTTTTACTTTCAAGAAAAGTATGTGTAAATGTTATGCATAAACTGATGCTAGATTACATGACTTAATATGACAAGATTGGGGGATTTGTTTGATTGCATTAAAAGTAAACAAGAAAAGAAAGAAGAAGACATGATTTAAGTTCAGAAAATTAAAATAAAGCCGAAAGTTTTCAAGAGAGAAATTGTTAGGAAAATTTTAGTAAAAAGTTCAGATTAGTCAAAGACCAATTGCAAAGGTTTTCACTAAATCCTTAGGTTGTTTTTAATAATTGAAAATGAATTATTTCTTAGATTGGAAAATTAGGGTTCATCAAGCAAAGATAGATGCATTCAAAACAAGCATGACATGCAACAACTTCTTATTAATGCATTAATCTAAAACTAGCATGAATAACACAATACAAGAGCATTAAGATCAAAATCAATTATGTCGAGCCTAAGTTAATTTTCAAGAAAGCTAGCATGCATAAAATTAACCTATCTTGATCCAACTAATTAAAACCTATATACAAGCTTCAATTTTAATTAGTTGTTGCTACTTAACCTAATCAAATTATTGTCCAGCAATTAAATTAATCAGATAGCATACAAATTATTCATGTAAAATTCAAATTCATGACTTCAAATTCACATGCATAATTCAACAATCATGTCTAAATCAAGAGCACAAATTTCCAACCATAGATTCATCAATTATACACGCATGCTTCTCATAAAAACAACCATGATTTTAGTTAGTAGCCTCAATAATTGGAAAAGAGAATTTAGTTCATAATTTTAAGTAAAACAAAGTTAAAAATCATCATTGAAAACATAGTGTAGAATTCGAGTATAAAAAGAAGAAGTAGAGAAGAAAATAAAACTAGCGTTCTATCCCGAGAGAAAGAGAAAATGTAGGAGAAAGAAAGAGCAGAAAAGAGATTCATTGTAGCACCCCACTCCCGCGAGACTCGAACCCGACATCGACGGTGATATCCGAGCCCGTGACCCGCGAGGGTGGTATGCTAGAGCAGTCAAAACAATTCAAATACTTAATATGACATTTTTATTTTTGAAAACAATCGAGTGCGCGCATAAATCATTAAACTATTTGGGCCCGCGATACGAAAACATTTTCCTTCAAAATACAATTTCAATCATAATTCAGTTCATACACATATTATCCGAAATCAAATTGTGCCCAATACAATATCAGTACAAATCTGTGGAATTACAAAATTACATACTAATCAGAATGACTCAACTACAGATGTGACACTGATCCCGATTTCAAACTCTGACTCTCTCTCTTGCGGTAACCATACTCTCGTTTCACTAATGGGGTACTCTTCAAACCCTGAAAAATAATTGCAATGTTGGGTGAGTTTGCGAACTCAATGAAAAACCATCATCGATGGTCCACCGAACTCATGTATTTACAGACAGTTTGCATTATATCATATATTAACACATTCAGAAAATCATATGCATTCCATTACACATTTATAAGGCGTTTCGCCTTTCATACAATTCACATTTTATCACATCATTCAATCACATCATATATGAAATGCACATGTGACTCTTCCAATTTATTACGGTGTGGTGACCGAGCGCCTATCAGTGATCAGTAATCAAAGGCGTCTAGGGAGTAGGAGAGCCCTCAGGGTATGCACTAACTCCCCTCGAGTTCAAGGCTCGGTTCAGTAACAGTGTTTCGGTGGGCTTGAAGCCCTGATACAATGAGCCTGTGGCTCTTACGTTGGGCTCAAGGCCCTGATTTCGTTGAGCTTAAAGCTCTGATATTCGTTGGCTGCTCCGGTCACCACTATCATTATCTGATCATGACTTTATGCATGACAATTTCCATTTACAGTCATTACATTCCAATGTCATTTCCCATTCTTTCGGACCTTCGGTCCGGTATTTCAATCATATACATTTACACTTTATTTCATTTATGCATCCATGTTCATTTACACACAATAGCACTTCAATGTCAAGTTCTCAATATTTCGGACACCCATGGTCCGAAATCAATCAAAATCAAACACACATATCCATCCGTTTTCTCCACATGGCATCAGTGCATAACATTTAAACACATAGAAAAAAATTGAGGAACCAACTAGGTTACTCACCTATCACTTCTGAGCTAATGCCGGGAAGTCTCTGCCACGTCGATCGAACGACGTTCCAATTGGGTCTCTATAAGAATCAGAAAGGAAAACGCTCACTAATTATCCAATCCGAATTCGTTAATGATGCACATGTAGGTGTATAATGCATGTTCATGAATTCCCGATCCTTATTTCCTTCTCTTTTTCCCTTTTTCCTGTCTGACATTCTAACTAGCATATCTCTTAACACACAATTCAGAAAATTACAAACCACACCTTGTTGGAAAGATTATGAAAAACTCTACAAGTTTCATGAAGACTCCAACAAGCAATTTTACCCCGAAGGGTATCAAAATCCAATTGAAACTTCTGCCCATGCACTACCTCTTAAAACAGAACAGTATTTGTAAATTCAGTAACTTTCATTCTATTCAGTCAAAACTTGCACCATAAATATGCTTAGAAAGATAACAATGTGATCTACAACTTTCATGAACAATATAAAATCAAATTCAATGGTTAACTAGGTCAAACAATTCAGTGAATGCTGCTGCCCCTGCAAGTACTCATTCTGGACAGTAATGTTCTAAATAGTATATCTCCTTGCAAAAATGTCAAATAAATGCATACTTTATACCTATAGAAAGATAAAACACAATGCTACACTTCCCATGAAGGACTTCAAAGCCAATTCCATCTCTAACAAGCTTAAAACTTTCATGCAAGTTACTGATCAGGGCAGCAGTCAATAACCTCATGCAGGTACAGATTTTGAAAATTCATAACTCCCAAATTTGATCTCCAAAAATTGCATGCTAAATACCATTTTCAAGATAAATGTTTCCTCTACAACTCTTCAGTGGATCACTCAAGCCAATTCCATTCAAAAAAATTGCTAAAATTGCTTCCAATCAGAAAGCTCACAAAACTGACATTTCAGCTAGGTTTCACTAAAATACATTTTACCAGCCAATAGTCATCAATGCATATCTCCCAATATACATATAGAAAAATTGCAAGATCAGTGGAATTGGAAAGATAACAATACAGGCTTCAACTTTCATTTAAACTATTTTCCCTAATTCCATCTCAATTAATTTAAAAAAATCATCAAAACTAGTAGGTCATTGGTTCGGTTACTGTTCACAGAAACTACAACAGTAACTTTCCAATCCAAATTTCAACCTCTTAAGGCTAAAATTAGACAATACCTATTTCACACAACAATGTAGCCAACAAACCAACGTTTAAGCGGGCACAAACCTCAATTCATTTGCATAACCACACAATGAGTTATGCTCAAAACAGTATAATAGGGCAAAACTCAAATTTCAGCTTCACTTCCCAACTTCACTTCTTATCATGCCAATTCAAATTCTACTACCATAAGCATCTCCATTGGACACAAAATCAATCCCTACAACATTCATACATTCACTAGGAGTATCTACCATAAGTTGGCAGCACCTACCTCTTACCTTCCATGCAAAATTAATCATAAAAAATTCAATCAAAATCAAGCTAAAACCAAATTCAACCATAACCATTCATTATCCTAACACACCATACATTTATACCCATCAATTTACACTATACTTCTCATCAAAGTAATGCATCAATAAGCTTAATAATAACACCACAATTCCCATTAGATGCTTCTAACTACTATGGCATTTAACTAAAACATCATTAACACTTCATTTAAAGCTTAACTAGAACACTTACCTTCTTAAGTTTCCAACCTTCAATTCTCTCTTTATGCTCACTTAACACCTTCACTACTCACTTCTACCACCATACATGCTTCTCATGGATAGAAGATTTAAGTTGCAAGGCAAGGAAAAATCTCAAAGTTGGAGGAAGGTAACACTTTGATGAGAAAGAAGGGGAAATTCGATGGTGAGAGTAAAAATGGAGAGAGCTTTCGGTTGATGGAGCAATTTCCAGCAAACACATTCATTTATCCTTCTTTTATGTAGGCATAACCGAGAGGAAACAAGTAGCAAACCAAGAAAACAATAATGAAGCTTTAAAAGAAGTGGAATGGTGGCAAAAGAGGATTGGTTCTATGGAAAAGAAAAGTAAAAGAAAACATCTAATATACTTTAATCAATATCCAACTTATCAACCCAATTTCGGTTCCATTAAGCAATAAGAGATAAAAATCCTTCTTTTCAACTTGAAGTCACCGAAATCTAAGGGTATGAAAGCATTAAAAAGGAAACACTTGGCAATTGGAGGAGAAAGGAGGAAAAGTCAAACCAATCAAAATTTTTGAAAACAAATAAAACTAATACACAATTTCAATCCCATTTTCGGTTCCCACAAACTTTAAGGGCCCACTTATGGGTCCCACCAAGATATTTAATAGTTTAGTACCAAATAACAGTAGAACATCAACCGGTTCGCTACTTGACGATTTTTTTCCGGTTCGAGAATTTTCTTGAGAAAATTCTAGAAAAATTCCTAAAACTTTCTTAAAATATAAAACAATCAATGGCTCACTCAGAATAATTTTTTTCAAACTCAATAGCTACGTTAATCACAATAAAATTGCCTTAGGCACAAAAACCGGGAATGTCATGTATGCATATACAGTAATTTCATGTGCACAAATGATACTGTGTATCAATCCAATTACGCATGAACAGTACTAATTAATCCCTATCAATCCCATCCTATGGCAAATTTACTATTTAACCCTTCCTGACGGGGGTGAGATGTTACAATTCTCCCCTCCTTATAAAAATTTCGACCTCGAAATTATCAGTCCACAGTTCAGTATGACAGTGATCATATGTCCCTACAGTTCCCATACACTACGTCACTCAATACTTCCATTACTAAAAGATCGCAGTAAGACAGTCTGTTTCCTCTGTTGCTTTCTCGCTATCTTACCTATCTCACTTGTCATTTTCCGAGTAGCCTCTACCTTTAGTTCCGATGCTATGACTCAGTTTATTATTTATGAATCTATTCACTTATTCATTTATCCCGTTTTATCAATCCAATACCTTTCTCTCTAGTAATATACAGACTAATCCTAGTCCTTTGATACTCTCTTTGCCACTTCTATTCTGAGTACACCTTTTTAAGGTGATACGCACAATACAATAATTTCACTATAACCGGTGGTATCCACCTGATGCATTTATCCTTCATATTTCATTGACTCTTAATCCGATTCAGCTTTTCTTTTGACATTCACCGCTCTTATACATTTAATTACGTTTCATTTGTCAGATTCTGATTCACTGCATTAACCCATGCAACTTTCCTATGTCACTTTCCTTTAGGTCACTCATTACATCACAAGTATCTTGACTCAATGATGCACTTTTCCGTGTAATACAAGCGTGTACAATTCCATCTTGTGATCATCATTAGTTCGATAATCATTCAGTCAAAGCTATATAATGAGGTCATAATCCTCTGCAGTCCAAACACTTAAGCACTTTTCCTGTTGAACATTCAAAACTATAATTACTTGAACTTATAATCACTTCATTCAATACCCATAGTTATTCAATTTCACCTTTCACATCTACTTAATAGAATGTCTAGCTTCGACTGTACACTTTCTTGTTTAATCACTTTTTGTCGGGTACACATAATTCTTCGTTGACTCATTCAATATTTTCTTTTTTTATTTTTTTTTCAATTTCACTCGCATATTCAGACTCATCATAAAACTCACCACTTTAACTCTTGCACTCTTAACCTTTCTTTCCTCTATCCAATATCACTAGATCTACAACATCAATTTTTCCATAAACACTTCACAATTACCCATAATTTACTTGACATTCTTTGAAACCCCCAATATCTGTAATTGGTCTGTTTATTGCAGCATTATCTATTCACTCTTTGAGTTTAGTAATTGTCTATTCATTTCAGCATTGTCGGTATAGTAGTCATTTATGCCCGTCTTTTTCCTCGAATTAACATTATGTATCCTTATAGGAATCTAAAGTCTCCAAGGCTTTAAACAATTGCAATCACAACACTAATACCGTTTATCAAAGTCAATTTAATTTATCTTATACCATTAACATATTATCTCAGTTCATCACACACTACCCACTCTCTAATGGTATGCTTATCCTCAGTATCAAATTCTTCACTTATTCATATAGTTCTTTTTACTTTTCACTGTTCAACCCTTTCAAACACACTCCGTCTATAAGCATAGTCACTACCATTTGCTTACCTCGCAAAATTCCCTATTAGGGTTTTGTTAACTTTTCCATACATCACCAAACATCATTCAATTTAGCAAGGCCACAATTAATGAATTTACAATCCCTTTATGAAGATAACCCTATATCACGTCATTGTCAGTCTCCCTTTCGGATTTCTAGTCTCTACTTCTTTTCGTTTGACCATTAGTCTTGCTACCATCTTTATACTGTTCACGAAAGTCTCGTTAGCCGATTAGTGTCCCTATTGCTT
Organism: Erythroxylum novogranatense; assembly: GCA_029891385.1. Taxonomy (NCBI): domain Eukaryota; kingdom Viridiplantae; phylum Streptophyta; class Magnoliopsida; order Malpighiales; family Erythroxylaceae; genus Erythroxylum; species Erythroxylum novogranatense. The sequence goes on from CM057224.1 coordinate 40,268,001, forward strand.
TTCAATCATTCTTGAGCACTATCTCAATCAGAACAATTTTATGCCATAATTTAAAGATCAGAACATTCCTTATACTAAGGTTCCATGTGACAGTCACCTAAACACTTTCTTTAACACTTATTCAGTAATCTACACCTCAGTAGAACTTATTTCATTTTATCTGGAAACCAATTAGTAACTTATACAATCCAGAATTCCACAGAACTCCTTTCCGTTTATGTTAATCCTCAAATAATTGACTGATACCAGAATCATTTTTCATTTCCTCTCATACAGGTACACTCAGCCCTCTTATGTATAACTTTAACCCATTATGAACTTTACACTTATAGCCACTATACTCATTCACCGATCATCTCCTCTATGATTTCCATGTCTCTTTCATATACGTTTCATTAATCACGATCAACTTTACTGTCCAATAGATACTCCCAATGGTAAATCGACTTAAATGCGACAACTCTTTTCATATATCACTATCATTGTTTCATTTTTCCACGTATCATTGAACTATATGTCTCATCATTTTATTTCCATATCCGTCACGTGCAAGCTTGACCTTGTAAGGTCATAACAGCTTGACTTATACACTGTCATCTCCTTATTACTATGTATCTCTTTATTTTCCTCAAACAGTCTATGATAAGGTATTCACAGTCTCCAATACACGACAAAATCGTTGGTACAACTCCACTGTATCTCCATCCATTTATCTATTTACCCATCCATTTATCATTTCTGTGTCCAAATCCACATATTCAATCAATCCAGAATTTCCCGATATACAATCAGTAGAAATTGTCAGTCTGTCTTTTTCCCTTATAATCTTATTATATTGATTTCCAAACTCTTAGCACAATATTCACATACCCATTTCAGTTTCAAGCTTATGCGTTCCAGATCATAACCGTTTCACGAGTTCATTTCAGTTTATCTGTACACTTTTATCTCACCATTTCTACTTTTTCTTACTCTACTAGGCACTAGGCACCTTGCTCTTTTAGTTCTTTCAGTTCTAGGTAGACCGGTACGGTACAATATTGATCCTATCACAATCTCGCTATCCTCATCTACCTATGATATTTACTGATATTGAACACAAATGCAGTGAATCCATATCTGCCTGATCGGATTATCTACGCTTTACTCAGTTCCAAGATTTCCCATTTCATCGCATCTACAGTCAGAGCTTCATCATCCCGGACTTTTAATCTCACTTAGACCTATAACCAGTATACTTCTCATATCTCCAGTGGACCTCTCCCAGTTCTAAACATATTGGTTCTCTGTCGCGCGTAATATTACCATTTTAATCCGAGAATTCATTGTGATATCACTTCTTTCCTTAATCAGTCTAGGCCTACACAGTCGTACAAATTTCACAGGCGAGGGTTTCTAACCACAGTACAATATCAATCTCCTTATCCATTTTTCCTTTGTCCTGCCCGCATTGCTTATACACATTCAGGGGTTCACCCTTAATCATTTAACACATGTTTACACGTAGGATTTATCCTTGTGTGTAACTCAGACTAGGGATCAGTTGCTACGGTCTGCAACGACACGACTCAAATGCATGCAACCTATGTTTCAGAAATTGCCCAGATACAATACGTACTGTTGGGCTCTGATACCACAAATGTAGCACCCCACTCCCGCGAGACCCGAACCCGACATCGACGGTGATATCCGAGCTCGTGACCCGCGAGGGTGGTATGCTAAAGCAGTCAAAACAATTCAAATACTTAGTATGACATTTTTATTTTTGAAAACAATCGAGTGCACGCATAAATCATTAAACTATTTGGGTCCGCGATACGAAAACATTTGCTTTCAAAATACAATTTCAATCATAATTCAGTTCATACACATATTATCCGAAATCAAATTGTGCCCAATACAATATCAGTACAAATCTGTGGAATTACAAAATTACATACTAATCAGAATGACTCAACTACAGATGTGACACTGATCCCGATTTCAAACTCTGACTCTCTCTCTTGCGGTAACCATACTCCCGTTTCACTAACGGGGTACTCTTCAAACCATGAAAAATAATTGCAATGTTGGGTGAGTTTGCGAACTCAATGAGAAACCATCATCGATGGTCCACCCAACTCATGCATTTACAGACAGTTTGCATTATATCATATATTAACACATTCAGAAAATCATATGCATTCCATTACACATTTATAAGGCGTTTCGCCTTTCATACAATTCACATTTTATCACATCATTCAATCACATCATATATGAAATGCACATATGACTCAGTAATCAGACGCGTCTAGGGAGTAGGAGAGCCCTCAGGGTATGCACTAACTCCCCTCGAGCTCAAGGCTCGGTTCAGTAACAGTGTTTTGGTGGGCTTGAAGCCCTGATACAGTGAGCCTGTGGCTCTTACGTTGGGCTCAAGGCCCTGATTTCGTTGAGCTTAAAGCTCTGATATTCGTTGGTTGCTCCGGTCACCACTATCATTATCTGATCATGCCTTTATGCATGAATGCATATGCTCTAATTTCCATTTACAGTCATTACATTCCAATGTCATTTCCCATTCTTTCGGACATTCGGTCCGGTATTTCAATCATATACATTTACACTTTATTTCATTTATGCATCCATGTTCATTTACACACAATAGCACTTCAATGTCAAGTTCTCAATATTTCGGACACCCATGGTCCGAAATCAATCAAAATCAAACACACATATCCATCCGTTTTCTCCACATGGCATCAGTGCATAACATTTAAACGCATAGAAAAAAAAATGAGGAACTAACTAGGTTACTCACCTATCACTTCCGAGCTAATGATGGGAAGTCTCTGCCACGTCGGTCGAACGACATTCCAATTGGGCCTCTATAAGAATAAGAGAAGAAAACGATCACTAATTATCCAATCCGAATTCGTTAATGATGCACATGTAGGTGTATAATGCATGTTCATGAATTCCCGGCCCTTATTTCCTTCTCTTTTTCCCTTTTTCCTGTCTGACATTCTAACTAGCATATCTCTTTACACACAATTCAGAAAATTACAAACCACACCTTGTTGGAAAGATTATGAAAAACTCTACAAGTTTCATGAAGACCCTAACAAGCAATTTTACCCCGAAGGGTATCAAAATCCAATTGAAACTTCTCCCCATGCACTACCTCTTAAAACAGAACAGTATTTGTAAATTCAGTAACTTTCATTCTATTCAGTCAAAAATTGCACCATAAATATGCTCAGAAAGATAACATTGTGATCTACAACTTTCATGAACAATATAAAATCAAATTCAATGGTTAACTAGGTCAAACAATTCAGTGAATGCTGCTGCCCCTGCAAGTACTCAATCTGGACAGTAATGTTCTAAACAGTATATCTCCTTGCACAAATGTCAAATAAATGCATACTTTATACCTATGGAAAGATCAAACACAATGCTACACTTCCCATGAAGGGCTTCAAAGCCAATTCCATCTATAACAAGCTTAAAACTTTCATTCAAGTTACTGATCAGGACAGCAGTCAATAACCTCATGCAGGTACAGATTTTGAAAATTCATAACTCCCAAATTTGATCTCCAAAAATTGCATGCTAAATACTATTTTCAAGATCAATGTTTCCTCTACAACTCTTCAGAGGATCACTCAAGCCAATTTCATTCACAAAAATTTCTAAAATTGCTTCCAATCAGAAAGCTCACAAAACTGACATTTCAGCTAGGTTTCACTAAAATACATTTTACCAGCCAATAGTCATCAATGCATATCTCCCAATATACATATCGAAAAATTGCAAGATCAGTGGCATTGGAAAGATAACAATACAGGATTCAACTTTCATTTAAACCATTTTCCCTAATTCCATCTCAATTAATTTAGAAAAATCATCAAAACTAGTAGGTCATTGGTTCGGTTACTGTTCACAGAAACTACAACAGTAACTTTCCAATCCAAATTTCAACCTCTTAAGGCTAAAATTAGACAATACCTATTTCACACAAAAATGTAGCCAACAAACCAAAGTTTAAGTGGGCACAAACCTCAATTCATTTGCATAACCACACAATGAGTTATGCTCAAAACAGTATAATAGGGCAAAACTCAAATTTCAGCTTCACTTCCCAACTTCACTTCTTATCATGCCAATTCAAATTCTACTATCATAAGCATCTCCATTGGACACAAAATCAATCCCTACAACATTCATACATTCACTAGGAGTATCTACCATAAGTTGGCAGCACCTACCTCTTACCTTTCCATGCAAAATTAATCATAAAAAATTCAATCAAAATCAAGCTAAAACCAAATTCAACCATAACCATTCATTATCCTAACACATCATACATTTATACCCATCAATTTACACTATACTTCTCATCAAAGTAATGCATCAATAAGCTTAATAATAACACCACAATTCCCATTAGATGCTTCTAACTACTATGGCATTTAACTAAAACATCATTAACACTTCATTTAAAGCTTAACTAGAACACTTACCTTCTTAAGTTTCCAACCTTCAATTCTCTCTTTATGCTCACTTAACACCTTCACTACTCACTTCTACCACCATACATGCTTCTCATAGATAGAAGATTTAAGTTGCAAGGCAAGGAAAAATCTCAAAGTTGGAGGAAGGTAACACTTTGATGAGAAAGAAGGGGAAATTCGATGGTGAGAGTAAAAATGGAGAGAGCTTTCGGTTGATGGAGCAATTTCCAGCAAACACATTCATTTATCCTTCTTTTATGTAGGCATAACCGAGAGGAAACAAGTAGCAAACCAAGAAAACAATAATGAAGCTTTAAAAGAAGTGGAATGGTGGCAAAAGAGGATTGGTTCTATGGAAAAGAAAAATCAAAGAAAACATCTAATATACTTTAATCAATATTCAACTTATCAACCCAATTTCGGTTCCATTAAGTAATAAGAGATAAAAATCCTTCTTTTCAACTTGAAGTCACCGAAATCTAAGGGTATGAAAGCATTAAAAAGGAAACACTTGGCAATTGGAGGAGAAAGGAGGAAAAGTCAAACCAATCAAAATTTTTGAAAACAAATAAAACCAATACACAATTTCAATCCCATTTTCGGTTCCCACAAACTTTAAGGGCCCACTTATGGGTCCCACCAATATATTTAATAGTTTAGTACCAAATAACAATAGAACATCAACCCGTTCGCTACTTGGCGATTTTTTTTCCGGTCCGAGAATTTTCTCGAGAAAATTTCAAAAAATTTTCTAAAAATTTCTTAAAATATAAAACAGTTAATGGCTCACTCAGAATAATTTTTTTCAAACCCAATAGCTACGTTAATCACAATAAAATTGCCTTAGGCACAAAAACCGGGAATGTCATGTATGCATGTACAGTAATTTCATGTGCACAAATGATACTGTGTATCAATCCAATTACGCATGAACAGTACTAATTAATCCATATCAATCCCATCCTATGGCAAATTTACTATTTAACCCTTCCTGACGGGAGTGGGATGTTACATTCATGTCCAAAGAAGAGCGAAAACGTGAATATCCACCTCCTAAAACTAATGCTAAAGGACCCTATTTATATTGGAGGAGGTCTTGTAGGAGAGGGTTTCTTTTTCAAGTAGAAGTAGGTCTTTCTTTCCTTGTAGAATTAGGATCTTTACAAGGAGATGATTTCTTTGCCAAGTAGAAGTAGATTTTTTTTCTTTTTTTGTCAAATTAGGATTTTTACAAGGGTAGGATTTTCTTTCCTAAAAATTAGGAATCTTCATTTCTCCCAATCTACATGTCCCCTGACCGTCTGGATTATTCCTGGATCCATTTCTCGCAGTGGCGAACAAGAATCTTCTGAAATGTAGAAATCCTAGTTGAAGGAGGATTCTTAAAGAATTAGGATTTCTGCAACTTTGGTCACCTTAGGGTATTTTGACCTCCTCACTCTAAAAATGACATCCAAAAGTCCTAAATCTCCCTCATTGGCATGATTTTCTTCACTTAACACCTAAAACACCTAAAATGATAAAATCAATGTAAGTCACGTTATTTAGACATCAAATGCAAATAAAAACTAAGTGTAAAATTATAAAAAAAAAGATAAGAAATATGAGTGCATCACTGGTCCTTTTGGATCTAGTTTTGGTACTCTGGGTTAAAGACTTGTGTAGCGCCAGTCAAAGTAGATTTTGTGATCATCCTTTCAAGGCATGGAATAGATTTGTCCATATAGTCAAGCAACTACTGACTATGCAGATAGTGCATCATTTGTGCCTTCCCGAGAAGATAATTGTTGCAGGCGAGCTTGATATTGACCATTTGGCCAATGGTTGGAGTTGTCGATGAAGACGTAGGGAGCACTTCATAATTGCTCAAGGTTGGAGTAGTTTTTATAGATTCAGATTGAGACATCTCTTGGGAGTGGATGGCTCTGATACCATGAAAGAATAATGTAAAAGGTATAAGGAAATATCTCAATCACCTGTACTTCATGACAGATGCTTTCAGTGCATTAAATACTAAAGATTGAATAACTGAACATGGTTAAAAGTAAGAGACGTGTGCATACATGCTATAGTTATGCTAAAGTTCCTATAGAATAGGTCAACATAGTTATTTTAACACCTTACTCACCCTTGAAGAAATGACTGCAGTAAAAAAAACCCTACCTGAATGACAAACTGGAGCTTTTGCTTAAAATTGTGTTTATTCTCTTTAGCATCTTTTAAGGCAGAGGAGAGGCTCCACAACATCGTAACCTCGTGTTTGTAGTCTTCCCGTTCGATTAACTTCACTTTCTCCGATTCGGTTCGCTTTACTGGGCATTTTGATTCCATCAATACTCTAACTCAAAGATGCAATTACTGAACTAAAAAGGCGATCATGACTTGTCCTCATCATCCTGCGTTACAAATTTTAGTACGTTGAGAATTCACATGAACACAAAGAAGAAAAAGAAGAAAGATTTGAATTTGTTTAGGCCATTTGGTTCCACTTTTGTTTTTTTGTCATGGTTTTTAGTTTTAGTTTTCTCTTTCTATTTCTATTTCTGTTTTTATTTTTTAATTAAAAACAAAACCATGTTTTGTTGAAATTTTTAATCTAAAATTGAAAATAAAAACTTATTTGATTGAGGTATATAATAAAAAACTAAAAACAAAAACATATTTAGTTTTATAATCTTGTTTCTATTTTTTATTATGCTCTTATGTTAAGTATTTTAATATAGTATTTTATTTTAAATTATTTAGAAATAAAATATATGTATTTATATATAAATAAAGAAATTGTCATATTAATTATATATAACAATATTATATAAATTAGAAATTCTTATAATATAATTATGGATTTTGGAAATTTATTCATGTCCTTTATTCTAGTTTTACATTTCTAAAGGTGTTTTTGTATTATGGTTTCTGTATCTGCCCCTGTTGTCTACATTTGTTTGAAAATCACCAGCGGTGGTGAATATGAATGATGAAGCCTAGAGAGGGTTTATGAACCCATGCGTGGAAGCAAACAGTGGGTGGAGGCGGGGATGCACACCGACAACAACGTGAGACGTCACTGGTCATGGTGACACCAAGGAGACGTCAATGGCGAGGAGCCTCAAGCGGAGGTGCGGCAAAAGCAAAAATAGGAGAATACCATGTGATTTAGAGAATAATGAAAAAAAAACAAGAAATGAAGCAATAGCAATAAACCATAGCCAGATAGGTTTACTGGAATAGATACTCAATTGAAGAAGTCAGATTGGTTTGCAACGCATAAAAGCTCAATAATGAGTACAATTTTCAGCTTAACTTGACTACCCACCTTCAATTTCTAAGAGACATGGAAAAAAACAATAGACTTGGTGTTGGTGCTTTCTGGACAGTGGAAAACACCATTAAAACAAACATCAATACATCAAGGAAAAAATTCATCTTTGTTGCCTCCATTGTTAACCTTTTCTCAAAGTTGAAGGAGCAAGCATAGAATGGTGAAGGCAGAGCAAGGCTGAAAAAACATAAAAGACAGTGAAATTGAGACATGTGGCTTTCACGAGAAAAAAACTTGTTTTAAAATCTTAGAAAAACATTTTTTTACGTTTCTATAAACATGTTGCCGTTTTTTATTTTTATAAACAATACTCATCCAAGCATGTTTTAATAAATTGTTTATTTTTTTGAAAATCACAAAAAAAATGAAAAAAAAAAAGAAACATAACCAATAAAGCCCTTAGTATTTTCGTTGTGTTTTCTACCGTTACAATGGCTAATAAACAATAGTATACATGTGTTTTATTTTAGATTGTTATGGTCATTACATATACGACACATTTTACTCTATTTGTTGCTACTGTTTTTTTGTTGTCATAATCTACTTCTCTTCTGTGTCATGTTGCGATGTCATCTTCCATCTTCCTTTTGCTCTTCATGAGTGTTGCTTTTGTACATAACATCCCCTTCTCCTTTAAACACAAGTTTATCTATCATATTAATGTTTGGAAACTTTTTCTATAAATCGAACATAGTTTCCCACATAGCTTTTTCCCCAATTTCCCCTTGATATTGTACTAAAACTTAAGTGATTGCGCAATTATGATGCTTAACCATCCTTCTTTCCCATATGGCTTCAGAACCCTTTATTCATTTATCAAAGTTGGCAATAGTTGAGCATAACAAGGTGTCTTGTCAGGGATAGACTTCTTCAATTGAAATACGTGGAAGGTTAGATGAACGGCTGATCCTTCAAAAAACTTTAATGTATACATCGCTGCATTAGCTTTTGCTATAATCAGAAAGGGCCCATAACATAATAGAGCTAGCTCCTAAATGGCCCTCCTTTACATGGAATGTTGTCGATAAGGCTGAAGCTTGACATAAACGCATTGTCTAAATTTGAATTCTCGCTTAGTCCTACACTTACCCATGTATTGCTTCATTCTCTGTTGTGCTCTGTTTAAATGAAATTTGGCTATTTGGAGTGCAATGTCTTTATTCTATAATGTTTGATTGATCATAGATGGGTGGAGGATAGTCATAAAGAATTTCAAAAGGAGTGGTACTGATGGCTACATAGTGGGTGTCGTTATACCACCATTCTGCGATGGATAACCAATACACCCCCTTATGTGGTGCATCACTACAAAAGAATCTAAGATATGTTTACAAGGTCTTATTGATAGCTTCTGTTTGTTCGTCGAAAGATATGATGCTGAGAACTGCAAGCTAACACCCTGTAACCTGAAAGTCTCCCACCAAAAAGTACTCAGAAATAAAGGATCATGATCACTAATTATAGCTTCATGCATCCCATGAAGCTTAGAGACATGGTCTATAAAGATTTACACGATGTCCAACGCAGTATAGGGATGATCAAGGCTATGAAATAATACTTACTTAACCTATCAAGAATAACATAAACGCATGGCAAACCTTCCATTTCGACGGAAGCAAACCTTCCACAAAATCCATACTGATTTCCCACCAACAACCTTCCAGTATTGGTAGGGACTGTAATTGCCTAGGGTAAGCTATAAGTGTTAGATATGGGTCCCTCTCACATGTTGAAGCCTACCAAAATTGAAGAGAAGTAAAAGGATAGCTGGATTTAGCCAACTATCCCACGTCTCTTGCCTATAAATAGGCACAAAATGAAGAACAAAAATATACAGAAAATCATAGGAGAAAAACCAGAGCTTTGTTTTGCTCTGAAGTTAGGAAATATATTCCTAAAGGGTTGGTGAGTGAAAAAATAGTGATGTTAGTATTTTTAGGTTAGAAAACACCTTATGAGACACTATTTTGGTTTTATCTCTGTATACCTACTGTTTGTAATAGTAGAAGAAATATTCTGAGTTTTGTCCGTGGATGTAGCCCAAAGTTAAGGGTGAACCACGTTAAAAATCTTGTGTCCATTTTGCTCATTTTATTTTCCCTTTTCACAAAATACATCTGTTGCGCCCAACAAGTGATATCAGAGATGTGTTTTCATTGAAGGTATTTTTTGAAAAGAAACACGTCATCGAGAAGACAAAATTACAATGAATTTTTTGGAGTGATCCGTTTCGAAAAGTTGACGAAAAACGGAAAAGGTGATGAATAGTACTTTTACGTTGTTTTAATTAATTTACAAGGTGACGCACAGTAGTAACTGGGTCCCACGGCACTATTTGTAGTACTATTTACAAGTTACTATTTACCAGGTCCCACGATACTATTTCAGTGGAGTCCGATGAGTTACTATTTATCGGGTCCCGTAGTACTATTCTAGTGGGGTCCGGTGATACTATTCCGATCCCGTGGTGAAAATTTAGAAGATATCTTTTTTGCCTAATTTTGACATCCTAGTTCCATATTTGAGGTCGGTTTTCTCATATTTGACTTAATTTGACAAATGGAGGTGAAGACGAGCAAAATGATCAATTTAAACGATATGAACTACCGTATATGACGAACCAAGATGAAGAATCTCTTGATGATTACAAAGTTGCATTTGCCGGTATTTTTGACAACTAAATCGAAGGAGATGTCCAACGAAGATTGGGAGTTTGGGCATGAACGAACATGTGGTTCTATTCGACAGTTTGTCGATGATAATGTGTACAATCACATTTGTAACGAGACTCATGAAAAAACGTTGTGGAATAAGCTAGAGTAGTTGTATGCTTCAAAGACCGGAAACAACAAATTATTTTATCTAACAAAATTGATGCAGGTAAAATACCAAGAGGGTACTTCTGTAGTTGATCATTTAAACAATATCGAAGGAATGGTTGATCAGTTATCAAAGATAGGCATAAAGTTTGACAATGAGGTGATTGTTTTGATGGTGCTAGCTTCATTACCAGAGTCTTGGGAGACTTTGAAGGTGTCTTTAACAAATACTGCACCAAATGGTGTATTAAATATGGAATCTGTTAAAATCAGTATACTAAATGAAGAGATGAGACGTAAATCAAAGCATGCAGCCTCTTCATCACATTCAGATATTCTGCTTATAGAAAATAGAGGAAGGAGTCAATCCAGAGGTCCAACGTCCAAAGACAACAGTAGAGGAAAGTCATTACTGCAAGAAGAAGAGCCATATCATGAAATTTTGCCAAAAGTTGAAAAAGGAAAAAGGCAAAGATGTGAAGAAAGAAGAAAGCAGTGATGATGAACAAGGTAACATTGTTGATGTATTTAACCTTGTTATTGATACAGAGATAGTCAACCTGGTGTTGCAAGAAACAAGTTGGATAGTTGACAGTGGAGCTACTGTTTATGTTACATCTCACAGACAGTTTTTCTCATCTTACACACCTAGGAATTATGGCGTTGTTAAGATGGAAAATAGAAATCTGCCAAATGTTGTTGGCAAAGGAGATGTTTCTTTAGAGACAACGAATGGTTCAAGACTGTTGCTGAAAGATGTCAGGTATATTCCTGATATGCGTTTGAACTTGATTTATGTAAATAGGCTAGGTGATGAAGGTTTCCAAAATACTTTTGGAAACAGAAAATGGAAGCTTACTAAGGGCTTGTTAGTAGTGGCCAGAGGTCAGAAGCACTCAAGACTGTATATGATGCAGGCAAAGCTCTCTAGTGATGCTGTCAATATAGTGGAGAATGATAATACAATTGATTTGTGGCATAAAAGACTAAGCCACATTGGTGAGAAAGGGATGAGTCAGCTTGTAAAAAGGAATATGCTATCTGGTCTAAATCAGATACATCAGAAGAAATGTGCAGACTGTCGAGTAGGGAAACAAAATAGGATTTCTTTTCAGAGTTCTCCTCCATCCAGAATGAAGAATGTTCTAGATCTGATTCACTCAGATTTATGCGGACCATGGCCAAAGTCACTCTTTAATGCACATTATTTTGTGATTTTTATTGATGATCATTCCAGGAAAACGTGGGACTATACTCTAAAGACTAAAGATCAGGTGCTAGATGTGTTCAAACAATTTCATGCCTCATTTGAGAGACAAACTGGGAAGAAGTTGAAATACATTCGGACAAATAATGGCGGAGAGTACATCGGATTATTTGATGCTTACTGTAAAGAGCATGGTATTCGACATCAAATGACTCCACCAAAAATACCGCAATTGAATGGCGTAGCTGAGAGGATGAACAGGAATTTGATGGAAAGAGTCAGAAGTCTACTTTCACATTCAAAGTTGGCTAAGGTATTTTGGGGTGAAGCTTTACTTACAGTTGTTTATGCATTAAATCGTTCACCATATGTTCCTCTCCAGTATGAAGTTCCAAAAAAGGTGTGGTTAGGAAAGGATGTTTCCTATGACCATTTGTAGGTCTTTGGTTGCAAGGCCTTTGTCCATATTTCTAAAGATGAAAGGAAAAAGCTTGATGTCAAAACACGACAATGTGTATTGATTGGCTATGGTCAAGATCAATTTGGCTATAGGTTTTATGATCCGGTGCAGAAAAGACTTATCAGGCATCGTGTTGCTTTGTTTATTGAAGATTAAACTATTGAAGATATCAACAAGGCAGAGAAGGAAGTTCCAAGCTTCGATGATGACTCAATAAGCTTCTAATTGAATCCTCCAATAATGGTGCCGAGACAAGTTGGAGATGAAGTGCAGAATGATCAACTAGAAGCTGATAATGCAGATGCCCCCAATGAAGTTGAACCAGAGGATGATGATGATGTTCACATTCAACCACCAGCACCTGAAGATTCTCCAATCCCATTACGAAGATCTAGTAGCAATAGGCAACCATCTACTAGATATTCAGTTGATCAGTATGTAATGCTAACTAACAGGGGAGAACTCGAAAGCTTTGATGAAGCTATGAATGATGAACACAAGAAGAAATTGAAAGAAGCCATGCAAGACGAGATGAAATCCTTGCATGAAAATAAAACATTTGAGCTGGTGAAGTTGCCAGAAGGCAAAAGAGCATTGAAGAATAAATGGGTGTTCATGATCAAGCATGAAGAACACAACGACCATCCTCGATTCAAAGCAAGATTAGTGGTCAAAGGATTCAGCCAAAAGAAATGTATTGACTTTGACGAGATATTTTCACCGGTGGTGAAAATGACATCCATACATACAGTGCTAAGGCTAGCCACAAGTTTTAATCTAGAGGTTGAACAAATGGATGTCAAAACTGCCTTCCTACATGGGGATTTGGAAGAAGAGATATATATGGAGAAACTAGAGAGTTTCATGAAAAAAGGCACCAAGACAGTGGTATAAGAAGTTCGAGTCTGTTATGGGGGAGCAAGGCTACAAGAAGACTACTTCAGATCACTATGTATTTGTGAAAAAATTATCTAATAATGATTTCATTATTTTATTGCTCTATGTGGATGACATGTTGATTGTTGGTAATAATGTTTCTATAATCAACAATCTGAAGAAACAGCTGGATAAGTCTTTTACCATGAAAGACTTGGGATCAGCAAAGCAGATTCTTGACATGCAGATTATCAAAAACAAAAGTGCCAAGAAACTATGGTTGTCACAAGAGAAGTACATTGATAAAGTGCTTCAGAGATTCAAACTAGACAAAGCTAAAGCGGTTAGTTGTCCTCTTGCTAATCACTTTAAATTGAGTTCCAGAGAGTGCTCTTCTACTGATGTAGAGAAGGAAGAAATGTCCATAATTCCATATGCTTCAGCAGTTGGAAGTTTGATGTATGCCATGGTATGTACACAGCCAGATATTGCTCATACAGTTGGAGTTGTGAGTCGTTTCCTTTCAAATCCTAGAAAGGAACATTGGGCTGCACTTAAGTGGATTCTCAGGTATCTTCGAAGGTCATCCAAAATATGCTTATGTTTTGGAAGAGCAGAACATGTGTTAGCTAGTTACACAGATGCAGATATAGTTGGAGATGTTAACCCGAGAAAGTCTACATCAGGGTACTTGATTAATTTTGTAGCGGGAGCTGTGGCATGGCAGTCAAAGTTACAGAAGTGTGTTGCATTTTCTACAACTAAAGCAGAGTTTTTTGTAGCAATGGAAGCCTGTAAGGAGTTGCTATGGATGAAGAAGTTCTTTAATGAACTTGGTGTCAAGCAAGAACAGTATAAACTATTATGTGACAGTCAAAGCGCTATTCACCTTGGTAAGAATGCCTCGTTTCACTCACGATCAAAACATATTGATGTGAGATATCACTATATCAGAGATGTGATGGAGACGAAACAATTACAGTTAGAAAAGATCTATACTGATGAAAATGGATCAGACATGTTAACTAAGATTCTACCAAAAGGGAAGCTCGAGTACTGTCGATCGATAACAGGCTTGATAAAGCCCTCCATGTAATTGGGAGGGGGAGATTTGTTAGATATGGGTCCCTCTCACATGGAGGGATACCATATTTGAATGAAATTGGGATATGTTGAAGCCTACCAAAATTGAAGAGAAGTAAAAGGATAGTTGGATTTAGCCAGCTATCCCACATCTCTTGCCTATAAATAGGCATAAGATGAAGAACAAAAATATATAGAAAATCAGAGGAGAAAAACTAGAGTTTTGTTTTGTTTTGAAGTTAGGAAATATATTCCTAAAGGGTTGGTGAGTGACAAAATAGTGAGGTTAGTATTTTTAGGTTAGGAAATATCTTGTGAGTCACTATTTTGATTTTATCTTTGTATACCTACTACTTGTAATAGTGGAAGAAATATTCTGAGTTTTGTTCGTGGATGTAACCCAAAGTTAAGGGTGAACCACGTTAAAAATCCTGTGTCCATTTTGCTCATTTTATTTTTTCCTTTTCACAAAATACACTCGCTGTGTCCAACATTAAGCTCATACTCGCTTCTCTAGCAACTAATACAATAGTGACATAATTTATAACATCTTTGGCTATCTGCTTCCAGTGAAATAAATTTTAAATTCTTTTGATCATCATCATCACTCCAGAATGTCATTTTTGTAGGCTATCAAGAGTGAGCAATATAATCGTACTCCTGAGTAACCAACCTTCCTTTCCACCTTAATAAATTGTTTTTCCACTCATAATTACCCATATGGACTTCCTAATTCTCTAACTTCCTAAATAAGTCTCTGATGATCGTGTCTTTCCTCTAGTTTTCCTAAATTTCCTCCAATAAAGTAATTTGTACTTGGGACATGTACATGGCTAATAATTTATGACTTATGACTATAGAGAGAGTGTTTCCGACAATGTTCTCCTTCCCACTTTGATACATAAGTTCAAAATTATAACCCATTAATTTAGGTAACCAATTTTGTTGAAATGACATTGAATTTCATTGCTTTAACAAGAATTTCAGGTTTTCGTGATTCGTGAGAACTCTAAAAAATCTCTCATTCAAATAATGGTGTCATTGTTTCACGAATTTGATGACTGTTAAAAATTCATTTTCATAGGTTGAAAGGGCTTGGTGTTTGGGGGCTAAAGCTTTACTGAGGAATATAATGGGGCGTCCCTCCTATTGAAGTACTACTCTGATCCCTATGTCACAAGCATTAGCTTCCATTATGATGCTCTTTGAAAAATCGACTAACTTGAGCACATGAGTAGTTACCAATGCTTCCTTCAACTTTTTAAACAAGTTTTACTACTCTTATAACCATTCCCACTTTCCTGTGTTTTGTTTATTTAATGCTGCATTTAACAGTTTAGAAATTATGGCATAATGCTTAATGAATCATCGATAATAGCCTGTCAATTAGAGGAAACCCCTGAGCTCTTTCAAGGTTTACGGTGGTGACCAATGTTGGATTATATGGATCTTCTTGTCATTTTTCAACACCCCTTCTTCCGAAATGGAGCGTCTTAAGTACTTGATTTGTCAAGCCTTAAATATGCATTTATTTCCATTAAGAAAGAGTAGTTGCTCCCTTAAGATTTGTAAGACTTATCACAACTGTTCAACGTGTTGTGTGAAGCTACTACAATAAATGAAAAGATCGTCAAAAAAGAATAATATGAATTTATGCATATATGTCCTGAATGTACAGTTTATGAGGCTTTGAAATGTCGAGGGAGTGTTTGTGAGCCCGAAGGGCATCACAAAGAATTCAAAATACCCATCAAGTGACTTAAAAGTTATCTTTGGAATATCCTCCTCCTTCATCTTGATTTGGTGGTAATCGGATCTAAGGTCTAACTTGAAGTACCAACCTTAACCTTTTAATTCTTCTAATAGTTCCATAATGATGGGAATCAGGAATTTACTCTTTATTGTATGCTTGTTCAATTTGTGACAGTTGACACACATTCACCATGTACAATCCTTCTTCTTGACTAAGATCACAGGCGACGCACAGGAGACGCATACTAACTAACGCTCATCCTGATGAAGCTATATTCCAATAGTTCCTGCACTAATCGCTTAATGGCATCCTTCTTCTCACCAAAGTACCTATACAAACATATATTAATGGAGTCGACCTCTTGTTTGAGTAAAATGATATGGTCATGAGATCTCTTTATTGATAATTGTCTCGATTCCAGGAACAAATCTCTGAATTTAGCTAAAAACCCTTCCAGTTCATCTCTAGTATATGTCTTGTCCTCCAACGACAATTTTTACATGCGAAATTCCAGAAGACATG
Source organism: Erythroxylum novogranatense (assembly GCA_029891385.1). Lineage (NCBI taxonomy): Eukaryota > Viridiplantae > Streptophyta > Magnoliopsida > Malpighiales > Erythroxylaceae > Erythroxylum > Erythroxylum novogranatense. The sequence continues at coordinate 40,284,539 of CM057224.1, forward strand.
TCAAACGAAGCATAAACAATGAATTGTTATTTGAATTTGTCATCGGTTTATAGAGATTTGTACCTGTGATTTCCTTTGCTCATTCTTCAGGGTTGCCTATTAATTTTTGTCGTTATCTATCGATCATACACAAAGACAACCGAGGAAACCACTGGAATTTAGAGAGAGAAGTGTGGAGAGAGAATTTACACTAGAACAGGGAAGAACAGAGTACTTTTGAAGAACTCAACAACTCATTGAGATTTCGTCTAATTGTATTCAATATCAAAGTACAAAATGCGTGTGTACATTTCCTATGGATTTACAACATTTATAATATTCAATTTCTAAATGCCAACTAACTAACTTTTCTTGAACTTCTTTAACTCGTTTCTTGTACATTGTTTGCATGGAACTGCATGAACATTTTGCTCCGACACTTTTACCTGAACTTCTGAGACATATCTCCTACATACTCCTCCTTGGATCAGAAATTCAGCTTCTAAATTCTAACCATTTTCCTCAACTGCTCGAAACGTGAAACGTTAAATCCTTTTGTAAACAGATCTGCGGCTTGATCATCCGTATGAATATACTTAAGCTTTAGCTCCCCTTCTTGTTGTATATCCCTTAGATAATAGTATCTAAGTTTGAAATGTTTAGTTTTACCATGGAAAACCGAATTCATTGAAATTGATATCGCTGCCTAATTATCAATGTAAATAAGTGTAGCTCCTTCCAAATGAACTTGTAAATCTACAAAGCAACTTTCTAACCCATATTACTTGTTTTACTACAGCTGTGGCTGCAACCAATTCAACTTCAGCTATTGAGAGCGCCACCAATTCCTGCTTCTTTGATGTCCATGAAAAGCATGCTGAGCCTAATGTTAAGTAGTATCCGGTAGTGCTTTTCATGTCTTCTGATGTTCTGCCCCAATCGTTATCTACATAACACATAAACTCGCATTTTCCAGTCTTATCATATATCAATCCATAATCAACCGTTCCTTCTAGATACCTTAAAATTCTTTTCAGTGCAATTACATGTTGCTTTCCAGGATCACTTAAGTATCTGGAAAGCATACTAAATGAGTACAAAACATTAGGCCTTATAGCTGTGATGTACATCAAGTAACCCACCATACTCCTATAATTCTTCCTATCCATTTCATCACCTTCTTCCCTCTTTACCAATTTTTCTTTCGGGCTAATTGGAGTTGATACCTACTTACACTGATCCATCTTAAACCTTTTCAGTACATCCCGAATATACTTCTTTTGGCTTACAGCAATACACCCCTTACACTGAAATACCTCCACACCCAAGAAATACTTCATCTCTCCGAGATCAGTCATTTCGAAGGTTTTGCTAAATTGTTGCTTCAGGAACTCAATTTGCTTCTTAGAACTTCCAATAAGTAACAAATCATCCACATAAATTGAAACTACAGCTACATCTCCTTCTTGCATCTGCACATACATTGTTGGTTCACTGCAGCTTCTTCTAAATTTAACTTCTAAGAGGAACGTATCAATTCTCGCGTACCAGCACCGAGGGGCTTGCTTCAACCCGTAAACGGTTTTGTTGAGCTTATACACCAACTCCTCCTTTCCCTTTATCACGAAGCCTTCAGATTGCTGTACGTAGATCTCCTCTTGTAGAACACCATTAAGGAAGGCAGATTTAACGTTCATTTGATGTACCTTCCAACCCCTTTCAGCTGCAAGCGCCAACAATAGCCTGATTGTTTCAATTCTTGCAACTGGTGCGAACGTTTCTCCAAAGTCCACACCTTCAACTTGCGCATACCCTTTTACGACTAGCCTTGCTTTGAGTCTGTTCACTGAACCATTTGGATTCAGCTTTGTCTTAAACACCCATTTCAACCCAATAGCTTTCTTGTCTGGAGGTTTTTCAACTAAGGTCCATGTTTCATTCTTATCAATCATGGACATCTCTTCCTTCATGGCTTCTACCCATTTCTGATTCTGCAATGCTTCTTGAGTCCTGGTAGGTTTCAGTATTGCTTCATTGCTCCTTTCATAAATTTCATCCAGGCTTCTTGTCCCTATTACTGGTACATAATCATAGTCATCATCAAACTCTTCTAGAATGTGCTCCTCCTTAGAGGTCCACCTATTCTATTCATGTTGAAACTCTGGTTCTTCTACTTCTCCTGGTTATGCCTCTCCCTCATCATCATAATCACTTGGGTTGGTTGCAGTTGTTAGGATATTCGAAGACATTATTTCTGACTGCATTCTAACTTCATTTATCTCCTTATCTCTAGGCTAGCTCTTGCGCTCGTCCTCAAAGAAATGTACATCCCTGCTTACTTTAATTTTCTTCTGGTCCGGATAATACAGCCTGTACCCTTTGTTAACTTCAGAGTATCCCGTGAAGATTGCATCTTCAGCCTTGCTGTCGAGTTTACTTCTTCTACCCTGAGGAATTAGAGCACTACATAGTGATCCAAACACTTTCAGATTTCTCATCTTTGGCTTGAAACCATGCCACATCTCATGCGGTGTCTTATCTTTGAGAGCCTGAGTCTATAATCTGTTTAGCAGGAAGCAGGCAGTCGAAGTAGCCTTAGCCCAAAATTCCTTCAGAAGCTTCTTCTCCTCCAGCATGCACCTCGTCATTTCCACCACGATTCTGTTCCTTCTCTCCACGACACCATTCTACTGTGGAGTGTAGGGTGTGGTAAGTTGATGCTTGATTCCTGCTGACTTACAGATCAAACCAAATTTGTTAGACGTAAACTCTGAGCTGTTGTCTATTCTTATAGACTTGATGCTCAGTCTCGATTGGTTTTCTATGAAAGTTTTGAACTCCCTAAAAACTCTTGCTACCTCTCCCTTGCTTTTGAGGCAGAATATCCATGAGTATCTTGAATGATCGTCGATTATTAACAGGAAGTATCTGCTTCCATTTAATGAGGCAACAAGCATGGGTCCACATACATCTATATGCAATAGTTGAAGTCTCTCCTCAGCCCTCCATTTTGCCTTCTAGAACGGTGTACGTGATTGCTTCCCCATCATGCAAACTTTGCATGCAACACGCTCGTATGAAATTGATGGCAAGCCTTCTGTAGCGCCCCCTTACCGTAGGGTACGCACCGGGACACCCGTGGGTCGTTCCGACACATATCCCACAGTAAGGAAGTGCTACTCACGAAACTATCGCTAAATACTCGCATGGCATCAATACAATTGAACCGCAATATGAAAATCACTAAAATTTAAAACCACACTAATAATCTTTCATTTCATAAAATCAATCCAAAATATAGACAAGTCTATCAGTCCCCTAAAGTCCCAATACAATAACCCAAAAAGGAAACTGATAAAAATGTCTATACTAGGTCATCCCCAAAAATAGCCCCAGCTGACCGACCTGTGTGCCATCGCTTCACTAGATCACGCCCTCGCACGGCAGGAAAATCTATCACGGGAGCTAGAGTCCTATAGACGATGTCCTGAAAAATATATTGCAATGTTGGGTGAGTTTGCGAACTCAATAAGAAACCATCATCGATGGTTCACCCAACTCATGCATATACACATAATATATCACATAGTATACTTTAACGCATATTGGAACACTGAACACAATTTACACATTTATACAATAAAATAACTTAGACATGTCACTTCACAATTGTCACATATCACACGCATTCTCAATTTCACTACACAATCAGATGCATAATGCATGCAAATTCTCATTTTATGTTATTGTTGTGACGGGGCATTAACACTATCCCGATCCGGGCACTTTTCGCATTAATCGCATTTTCAAAGAAGTAGAGAGCCCTCCGGTATGCACTTCGCTCACTCACATTAGGGATAGGAGAGCCCTCCGGGTATGCACTATTCCCTTTTTCATCGATAATCGAGCTTAAAGCTCGATCACTATTTGCTCCATCCTGTTGCTTATTTACCGCTTATAATCTTGTCTAGCATGCACTCACACTTACACAAATACTAGCACATATCTATCACTCCACTCGATTTATCGTATTCGAACACTACTCATAATTTTACGACCGATTCACAATCATAAGTACTCACATTTGCAACACATTTCAACTCACTCACAATCGTAACACTTATTCATAATTGCAGACATTTATTTCACATTGTATCACTCACAATTTACACATTCACAAAGACATTTAATCACACACAAAGATCGAGGAACTAACTAGGTTACTCACCAGAACTTCCGAAGCTCTCACTGAAGTCCCAAATATCCGTGGATCGACGATCCAACGGTGCCTCTATCACAATTCAAACAAATTCTCATCACTAAATGCTCAATCAATTGAATTCACTAATGCACATGTCTTAATTACAAATTATATGATGCATGATCATGATATTCCAAATAGCTTCATCCCAATTCGCTATCTCTCGCTTCACAACCCAAAATTCACTATCTACTCGCTCAATAATATCCACTGATTTCTCAAATCTCCCATTTAAACTTTAATCAGTCAAAACATAACTCTTTGGTTGCACTAAAACTGAAATTGACTCTCTTTCGATAATTACGATACCTCTAACCAAAATTCAAACTCTCAGTCTTTACCACAATTGTAGACCTCTTTCTCTAGTTCACAACAATTTCAGAATTACCTCAATTGGAGGTCTACACTAAAAGTTATACCCTAAAAACCAATCTAGACCCATGCACAATTTATGTCCCTCGCCGCGGCTTACTGTCTCTTGCCGCGGCACACAAAGGGACCCACGCCGCGGCGAACAACTCTTCTGCGCCTCGCCGCGACGCCTACCAATCACTCGTCGCGGCGTCTAAATTACTTGCTCGCCGCGACAAACACGCCTTTTCTCGCCGCGGCGTGGCCCTATTACAGACGTCGCGATGTGCGACCACTTCATCTTCTCCGATCGTCATTTTTTCGCCATTAAACTCTTAAAAACCTCCATTAACTCTCTCAACTACCCATACTAACACATTAAATGCCATAAATGCCATAAACAACCATAAATACAACCTTAAACACAATAAACTTACCAAATCGAAGAATCGAACGGTAACCCTAAAATCGCAAACGTCTGAAAATCCTCCAAGCTCAACTCCCACGGTTTTCACTCTCAAACCACACGAAACATCACCATCTCTCAACTACAAGCAAAGCTTCCACAATGAAGGAGAACCCAACGAAAATCTCCAAGGAAAAAGAGGTTGAAATCGTCGATGGGGAGAGAAGAGAAAGAAGGAGAAATTTGCTAACTCCCAAAAGAAACCTAACTCTTATATATATAGGGTTTAATTTAAACCTATAGATCTTAGTCCTCAATTTCATTTAATCTCAGTCTCTAAATTTCACTGGCTCATCACGATAATTCTTAAACTCACAAATCTAAATTTTCAAGCTATTTGCCACTCAATTTCGGTACCGAAAACTAACTCATCGGTCTCTAGGCCATTTTCTCGGTCCGAACTCAAAGCTCTAAAAATTCCAGAAAAATTCTCATAAATCCTCAAAAATACAAAACACAAGGTCCTATACTCAATTCTCAATTTCCAACTCCCAAAATTCAATTTTCACTTTAATTCAACCATACAAACCAATTATTCTCAAATTCTCAACCAAATCACAATTCAACTAATTCAACCATTCAATTCAAATTATTCCTCAATTCTCAATAAATCATGACTAACATAACTATCTCAAAATTCACCATTCAACTCATAATCACAGTTAAATGCTGGAACAATCATGAATGCATGTCACTAAGTATGCATATGCAATTAACTCATTTATCGCTGATGCAGAGGCAAAATGCACGTGCAGTTCAATTATGAATGCACCCCACTAACCCATCCAAATTACCGATATGCCCTTCACATCGGTAACGGGATGTTACAATTCTCCCCTCCTAAATAAAAATTTCGTCCCGAAACTTCATACCGACCGGGTCGAATGATGAGGGTACTGCCTCCTCATGTGCTCCTCAGTCTCCCAAGTCGCTTCCTCTGACGAGTGATTCTTCCATATGACTTTCACCAATGGAATCACCCTGCTCCTCAATTGCTTGACCCGCGATTCGATAATCTGTACCGGCTCCTCAACATAACTCAGATCACTAGCTATCTCAATCTCTTGAGCCGGAATCACATGAGTCGGGTCTGAGCGATATCTCCGGAGCATACTCACATGAAACACATCAAACAACTGGGACATCTCACTAGGCAAAGCCAATCTATAGGCTAACGGTCCAATCCTCTCAGTAATCTCATACGGACCGATATACCGAGGACTCAACTTGCCTTTACGACCAAATCTCAGCACTCCTCTCCAAGGTGACACTCGAAGGAACACTCTGTCGCCCACACTATACTCCATCTCTCGCCGATGCTGATCCACATAACTCTTCTGTCTATCCTGAGCCGCCTTGATGCGACTCCGAATCAATCTCACTTTATCCACTGTATCCTGGATCAACTCGGGGCCCTCAAGCATCCTCACACCCTCTTCATCCCAGTAAAGAGGTGATCTACACGGTCTCCCATACAAGGCCTCATATGGTGCCATACCGATACTGCTCTGGTACTGATTATTATACGCAAACTCAATCAGAGCCAAGTACTGATCCCAAGCACCTCTAAACTCTAATACACAAGCTCTCATTATATCCTCAACCGTCTTGATCGTCCTCTCACTGTCCATCCATGCGAGGATGAAATCTTTGTACTAAAGTTCAACCTCGAACCTAAAGTCGATCGCAGGCTCCTCCGTAACCTCGAAGTAAATCTGGGATCCCTATCTGACACAATCGATACTGTGACCCCATGCAGTCGCACGATCTCTGCCACATACTTCTGGGCCAACTGATCGAGAGTATTATTCTCTCGCACGGGCAAGAAGTGAGCCGATTTGGTCAACCGGTCCACTATGACCAAGATCGCATCATGCTGCCTCGACGTCCTAGGCAACCCTATAATAAAATCTATAGTGATTCGCTCCCATTTCCACTCCGGAATGGGTAACGAATGCAATCTCCCAAATGGGACCTGGTGCTCAGCCTTAACCTGCTGGCACATCAAACACCGAGAAACAAACTCTGCCACTTGCCTCTTCATACCTGGCCACCAGAAATGCAACTTAAGGGTATTATACATCTTGGTAACACCAGGATGCATCACATAAGCAGTCACATGCGCCTCCTCCAAAATCTCTCGTCTCAAATCATCAACATCTGGCACACACAATCTCTGACGCATCCAAAGAGTCCCATCTCTCAACTCAAAATCAACAGTCAACCTTGATCTGACTCTATCCATCAGTCTCACTAACACTGGGTCCTGATCCTGGACTCTCCTGATCCTGACCTGTAACATCGGTCTCAGCCTCAGAGTAGCAATCAAAGCTCCATCCTGAGCCAAATCCATATGCACATTAAGCTCTCTCAACTGAATCAAACTGGGCAATCTCTCAATCTGAATATGAGCTGCACTGATATGAGATCTCCTACTCAACGCATCTGCTACCACATTGGCCTTCCCTGGATGATACTCAATCGTGCAGTCATAGTCCTTCAACAGCTCAATCCATCTCCTCATCTCAGATTCAACTCTCCGCTCAATAGGTATCTCGGACTCTTATGATCGGTGAAGATCCGAACGTCTCCCATCTGAGATAATGTCTCCAGATCTTCAAAGCAAACACAATCGCGCCACTCTAGATCATGACTTTGGTAATTCCTCTCATGAGACCTCAACTGTCTCGAGGCATACGCTATAACTCTCCCATGCTGCATCAAAACACAACCTAAACCCTGCTACAAAGCATCACTGAAAACCTCAAAACCTCCGAACTCTGACGGCAAAGCTAACACTGGTGCTGTAGTCAATCGATGCCTAAGATCCTCAAAGCTCCTCTGGCACTCATCAGACCATCTGAAAGCCACATTTTTCCTCAGAAGTTTTGTCAAAGGGGCTGAGATCATTGAAAACCCCTCGACAAACCTCCGATAATAACCTACCAATCTGTGGAAACTCCTCAACTCTGACACATTCTTCGGAATCTCCCAACTCCTCACTGCCTCAATCTTGTGAGGATCCACCCGGATACCCTCACTAGACACAATGTGTCCTAAGAACACAACCTCATCAAGCCAAAATTCACACTTAGTGAATTTGGCATACAGCTGCCTCTCTCTCATAATCCGCAACACAATCCTCAGATGCTTCGCATGCTCCTGTCTACTCCTCGAATACACTAGAATATCGTCAATAAACACAATCACGAACTGATCCAGGTAGGGCTGGAAAACTTTATTCATCAAAGCCATGAAGGCTGCCGGGGCATTAGTCAACCCGAACGGCATCACTAAAAACTCAAAATGCCCATACATGCTCCTGAAGGCACTCTTAGGCACGTCGGCCTCGGCTATCCTCAACTGATAATACCCAGATCTCAAATCCAACTTAGTAAACACTTGAGCTCCCTGCAACTGATCAAATAGATCATCGATCCTTGGCAGTGGTACTTGTTCTTAACAACACCCGATTCACCGCCTATAATCGATGCACAACCTCAAAGTCCGCCCTTCTTCTTCACAAACAACACCGAGCTCCCCACGGCAAACACCGGGTCTAATGAACCCTTATCCAACAACTCCTGCAGAATCGAGCCTTAAGCTCCCTCGCCACACCTGCCATCCTATACGGAGGTATAGATATAGGAGCAGTACCTGGAACGAGGTCAATCTCAAACTCCATCTCCCGATCCGGCGGTAAACCCGGTAACTCATCGGAGAACACATCCGGAAATTTTCTAATCACGGGGATATCCTGCAACCTCTGCTCAATCCTGGAATCAATCACATGAGCCAAATAGGCCTCACAACCTCCCCGCATCAGTCCCAAAACACTCATAAACGAAATCATCCTAACTGGCACTGCCTGGCTAACACCTCGAAAAACAACTCTAGGCTGACCAGGAGATTCTAACACAACCTCCTTGGTATAACAATCCATCACAGCCCTATACACAGTAAGCTAGTCCATCCCTAGAATCAGATCAATCTCTCTCAAAGACAAAACTATAAGGTCTGCACCCAACTCTGCCTGATCAATCACTATCGGACACTCCTTGCAGACCTCTCCCAAAACTGTCGTACTACCTAGAGGTGTACTCACCTCTAACCCACACTGCAATCTCTTCCTAACACAATGCAGTCTACATGCCACATGCGGTGTAATGAAAAATTGCCCATGTCCGATCGGGCTAACAGGGTACGGATCTCTAGATTGAGTCCGCCCTCAAATCTACAACATCTGTCAGTCTCAGTAGCAACTAAAGTAGAGGCATAATCCAATAACTCATTAAATCGCACCTCATACTCACCACCGACATACCCTCGCCTCACCAAGAAACTCCTGCATCTTCATCTCTAAATAAACCTTGGGCATGAAATTATCTCTGAATGCCCGCAGGAAATCATCCCAAGTCAATAAGCAGGGCCTGGTGGAACTGCCCGGAACAGTCCTCCACCAACGGTAAGCCGGACCCTGAAGCAAGGACACGACATAATCGAACCTCTCCTCTGTGTCACAATCCATCTAGTCCAGGACTCTCTCAGTCCTCTCTAACCATCCTCACCTCGGCAGGTCGGTCTTTGCCATAGAAGTCAACAGCTCCACCTTGCAGCCTATCGTACCTCCTCTCCCGTCTCACGGGAACTCTGGGAGGCAACTCATCAGAATAAGGCATAGGGGACTCTCTACTAGCTCCCACGGATCCTAGGTCAGCTGGTTAATCCACTTGATCTCCAAGAACGGATGACCTAAAACAAACAAGAATCTGATCAATTTTTGATTTTCTCACTGAAATTTAAGCCTAAAATTTACTATGCCCAAAAGATGTCAAACCATGCTCTGATACCACCTAATGTAGCGCCCCCTTACCGTAGGGTATGCACCGGGATACCCGTGGGTCGTTTCGGAACATATCCCACAGCAAGGAAGTGCTACTCATGAAACTATCGCTAAATACTCGCATGGCATCAATACAATTGAACCGCAATATGAAAATCACTAAAATTTAAAACCACACTAATAATCTTTCATTTCATAAAATCAATCCAAAATATAGACAAGTCTATCAGTCCCCTAAAGTCTCAATAAAATAACCCAAAAAGGAAACTGATAAAAACGTCTATACTAGGTCATCCCCAAAAATGGCCCCAGCTGACCGACCTGTGTGCCATCGCTTCACTAGATCACGCCCTCGCACGGCAGGAAAATCTATCACGGGAGCTAGAGTCCTACAGACGTTGTCCTGAAAAATATATTGCAATGTTGGGTGAGTTTGCGAACTCAATGAGAAACCATCATCGATGGTTCACCCAACTCATGCATATACACATAATATATCACATAGTATACTTAACGCATATTGGAACACTGAACACAATTTACACATTTATACAATAAAATAACTTAGACATGTCACTTCACAATTGTCACATATCACACGCATTCTCAATTTCACTACATAGTCAGATGCATAATGCATGCAAATTTTCATTTTATGTCATTGTTGTGACGGGGCGTTAACACTATCCCGATCCGAGCACTTTTCGCATTAATCACATTTTCAGCAAGTAGGAGAGCCCTCTGGGTATGCACTACTGCTCACTCACATTAGGGATAGGAGAGCCCTCTGGGTATGCACTATTCCCTTTTTCACTGATAATCGAGCTTAAAGCTTTGATCACTATTTGCTCCAGTCACAACTGTTTATTTACCGCTTATAATCTTGTCTAGCATGCACTCACACTTACACAGTCACTAGCACATATCTATCACTCCACTCGATTTATCGTATTCAGAAAACTACTCATAATTCTATGCACTGATTCACAATCACAAGTACTCACATTTGCAACACATTTCAACTCACTTACAATCAGAACACTTATTCATAATTGCAGCACATTTATTTCACATTGTATCACTCACAATTTACACATTCACAGTTAAATGCTGGAACAATCATGAATGCATGTCACTAAGTATGCATGTGCAATTAACTCATTTATCGCTGATGCAGAGGCAAAATGCACGTGCAGTTCAATTATGAATGCACCCCACTAACCCATCCAAATTACCGATATGCCCTTCACATCGGTAACGGGATGTTACACCTTCGACCATATCTTTCTTCCTCATTGATTCCAATCCCTTCATGTGATAGTGCCCAAGCCTTCGATGCCAAAGGTCAGGTTCGGTTAAGTCTCCCACGAGTGTCTCTTGTTGTAACTCTTCAGGCTTCATCAAGAACCTTTTGTTCTTCATTCGAGTGCAGAGAATCTCCTGGCCAGCATTATCACAGACTCTACAAGAATTTGATTCAAAATGTAAAAACATATGTAACACCCAAATACCCCCTGGGAGGATACATAGATGCCACCCAAGACAGAACAGACAAAACCAAACATCACACTGATATTTATTTTATTTAATAACTCAAACCCACACACATATATTACATATTGTAAATCTCAGAATAGAAATCCAAAGAATATTTACAAGTCCAAACAAAGGAAACAAAATACATTTTCAAACTTTATGAACATACTCATTTGGCCAGCACAGTAGACTTGTCCCAGTCTTTAAACTCTTTGCTCTGAACCTACACGGGGCAAATCCACCGTGCTAAGCATATAGCTTAGTGAGTAATAACTAATCTAATTTAATGGATAATCATATAAAATTTAACTTCAGCATAAGCATGCAGTAAGAAACATTTATCAGAAAATCAGACATAACACATTTCAGTACAGATTCACTTACTTATCAGAACTGAATATCACAAGAGAGTATAAACCCGTCAGAATCATAATACAGTTTTTGTCAAACACATATCAAGACTGTAAATCCATTTATAGAAGCGGGTAACGGGACTTATACAGGAGATACTGTAATTAGTATCAGCATGAGAGACATATGTCTCGATATCAGGAGACACCAAAGTGTCAAATAACAGGAGCAGCTGCAGACCCTTCTAGGCATGCCTATTTACCCACAACTAGGACTTAACAGTTTTAAAACAAAACAAGGTCATTTCATGTGCAAGCAAATAGCACTTCCAATAAATCAATCCTAGACATCATCTAGGTTGACTCACAAAATTGACTATCCAAATTACTTCTGAAATTATTTACTCAGACATTTACCAAAACCGTCCCCATCGCTTATCGCCTTGAAGTCCCGATAATATCCGCAGTGGTCATTCCTCTATAATAGGGAACACAGATACAAATCACTATTGTGCATAATTATTGTATGAAGAATGAGTATGATGCATGTTCATAACAAATTCCGGGACCAAACCCTAAATTCTTAACTTATTCCATAATTCACAACTCAAATTATTAAATCCTTAATTCTTAATTAATTCTGAAAAATTACAAATTTCATAAAGAGAGGTAGAAAATTCTCTTACGAATCCAACGCTTTGAGAATCAGGTCATTTGGAGGTCGGATGACAAAGATATGGTCAAAAGAGTGAAGTATATCACACACAAGTCGACTTATACTTACACAAGTCGACTTATGTAACACGATAACTCGACTTACACTTGCATAACTCGAGTTATTGAAGAGCGGAGATGTCCGTTCATGTAAAATGTTGATTTTCATGCAAAACGTTGATATAAGTCGACTTATACACTACAACAAGTCGAGTTATAGCATTATTCATCGTCTTCTTCGCCAAACCATACGAAACAACAGTCTTTTCTTCCATTTTTCTTTCCATTTCATCACTTCTAAAAGTCCATTAAGCTTGTTTAAACCCACTAAAGCTTCCAACCCACTCAGAAATAAATTAAAACTTCAAATATAACTAATCCGAATCTCTCTCTCTCTCTCTCTCTCTCTCTCTCTATCTCTCTCTCTCGTATTTTCAAAACTTCAGATCTCTCCTTATGGTTTCTATCATTTTCTTCATAAACCACTACAACTCATTATGCTCTATGTTTTCTTAAAGCTTACCTCATATAACACAAAACTATTAACACAAAATAAACAAAACATATCATCTTACATTTCAGATATTTAGAGATAACATATATATATATATATATATTCTCTCTTAACAACATTACCGTATATATATAAATCATCTTTAAAACTAAATGTAACACTTAAATACGTTGATAAATCAAGGTTTATATATATAAATCATCTTTAAAGCTAAATGTAACACTTAAATACGTGGATAAATCAAGGTTTTCAAAACAATGCATGATCAAGTAATATTCATACCATAAGAACAGAGTATCACCGTATGTATGCATATATATATATCTTCAACATAAAACAAGATGCTCAACATAAAACAAGAAGTATATAGCTACTTACCAGATAACTAATATATCCAAGAACCTCTCTTGCTCAAGGTGAGGACGAAGAACAAAACTAACTTAAGCTCCAAACCGGTTTTAAAACGAAACCATCGAGCATGTGTGACACATGCACAACGTCCACGCGTCTAACCATGTGTGCGTGTCACGCGAAACAATGAAGGTATTGCCACGGATGGGTTTTCTTATTTTCTTAAATTAATAAATTATTCTTTAAAAAACAAATACATTGTTTTGAATCTTAGTTATAATAATTACCAAACAAATACCCAAAAGTTTCGAAGACTTCCAAAATTTACCAAAATTCATCGTAAAATAATGACTCAAAATAAATTGGCAACTCAAAACTAATCCTCCATTAATTTCTAAAAATATTTGAAGTATACAAAAATTACGAAAAATATAATAATAATGTCCAAATCACTCAGAAGTTTCATTAAACCAATTAACCTTAAAATGCCATGAATGCATGCCAAAATACTTATGCATAATTTAAGCAAATATTTAATAAACAAATAACAACCATAATTCGTACTAATTCCTTTAATATTCTAACCCCTAATTTGGGGCGTTACAACATATCTCTCTCAATCAACTAGGCTACACTTAAGAGATTATGTTATATCTTTGGTACATAAAGAACATCTGAGATGATCTTGACACCTTTCCCGATTTCGATCTCCACTTCACAATTCCCTTCTACTCGAATGTAGTCTCCATTTCCAAGCTTCACGTTTGCTTTCACCTATTTATTCAAAGACTTTAATAAATTTGGATCTGGAGACATGTGGCTCGTGCATCCACTATTAATCAGCTAGTCGGATGGATAATTCTTAACATGATCGCTAATCACCACAAACAGCTGCTCTTCTTCTTCTTCAGTCACTTGTATGTTGGTTGCCGCTTGTGTAGATTGCTTCTTGTAGATGGCTTCCATTTGCCCTTTCTGATGACACCTTCTGCATTCTACGTCTGGCCTCTTCCAGCACCTAAAAGCTAGATGATTGGACTTGTCGTAATGTGGGCAGGGATTGTAATTATTCGATTTGTCTCCTGTTGCATTCCTGCCTCCATTATTCTGGGGCATTTGAGAGCCTTTAGTGCTGGACTCTCCTTTCATCTTTTTCGTCTTCTTAAATTTTTCTTGAGTCTCAGTTTTGGCAAAGATTCGATAAGCACCTTCAGTTGCTTCATTCTTTCTCATCAAAGATCTATGCTCTTGAGCCTGCAAGGCACTCGCGACTTCCGTAAGCTTTATTTGTCTAATATCTTTGGAGTTCTCAAGAGAGACGATTATTGCTTCATACTTCTCAGGGACGGACACAAGTAGCTTCTGCACCAATCTTTGATCTTTGAAATCAGCTTCTAAGAGTCTGATTTGATCAGCAAGTTGAATTAATCTTTCACAATAATTCTGGATCATTTCATCTTCCTTCATTTGCATTCTATCGAATTCCCTTAACAGATACAACACTTTCATATTTTTTACCTTCTCGTCACCCTCGTATTCACTCTTCAAGAAATCCCAAATTTCCTTCACAGAGCCAAGTCCCATGATTCGAGTGAAAATTGAGGGTGACACCGACTGATATAGACAAGATTTGGCTCGGGCTTTCTTTGTCACCCTCTCCCTTAACCACCGTAGCTGAGCAATTGGAGCATCTTCGGTTGGAATCTCAACCACATAATCTTCATCGATTGGTTCCCACAGATCCTGTCCTTGCAGGTACGCTTCCATCTTGATCGCCCGATTTGATATCCTTCTCCATTGAATATCATAGGTTGTAGGGTCTGAGTTGAGCTCTCAACCATCTCTAAGTGATCTTTGCTCGCAGTTGTGCCTTGTACGGGAAAGAGATAGACCTCCGAGCCAAGTTCTTTACCTACACCTTCACAGATCCCTTAAGAATCTAGCTCTAATACCAGTTTGTCGTTATCTATCGGTCATACACAAAGACAACTGAGGAAATCATTGGAATTTAGAGAGAGAAGTGCAGAGAGAGAATTTATACGAGAACAGGGGCAAACAGAGTACTTTTGAAGAACTCAACAACTCGTTGAGATTTCATGTAATTGTATTCAATATCAAAGTACAAAATGCGTGTGAACATTTCCTATGGATTTACAACATTTATAATATTCAATTTCTAACTGCCAACTAACTAACTTTTCTTGAACTTCTTTAACTCGTTTCTTGTACGTTGTTTGCATGGCACTGCATGAACATTTTGCTCAGACACCTACTTGAACTTCTGAGACGTATCTCCTACAATTTCATTGCTCTTCCTTCTTATTGGAACTTCATGGCGTGTTCTTTGAAATTATAAAGCACATAGTCTAGGGTAGCTAGCTATTGCACTCCCAACCCATGTCACATCCTCCTAATTTGATAATAAAGGCATTAGTGGTAAACTGTATACCTTGCATCATCCAAGAAAAGTTACAACATCCTACCATAATATTCAAAGTAGGAATGTTTAAAACCTTGACACATCCTTTTTTGATTAAGTTTTCATTGAGGAAGTTATGTGTGCTACCACAATCAATGAGGATATGTAAGGACTTCTGTTGATGACTACCAACCAGCCTTAAACTCCCCTTGATCTTGCAACCCCCACATTATCTTCAGTGATACCCTGGGAGTAACTGGTCTCTCTTTTTCTAGCTCATCATGAGTTTCTTCATTCTCAATCATCTCATCATCCTCTATCAGGTATAGTTGAAATTATTTTTTCTTGCATCTATTCCAGGGGTGTATTTCTCATCACACTATAAACAAACTCCTCTAGCCCTCTTCTCATCAAACTCTTTGTTATTCAATGTTTTCGTGCCTTTCATATGTCTCTTGTAGTACGACTTATTCATGTTTCATTAATATGATGGAGTGGGAAGCAACTCAGCTTTTGAATTATTCTCTGTTGGAGAAGTATTTAGGCTTGTGCAATGGGCTTGCTCCTCCCTTTAGTTTCTCTTTACCCCTTTTCTAAAATACACATGTATACTAGCAACTACAATGGCTTCCTATTTTCGTGCTAGAACATATCCTTGATCGAGAGTTTGAGCATTCATCATCTTAATCGTTAACTCTAGCTCCAGTTTAAAGCCCTTTAAAAAGAAACCGATGAGATAACTTTCTGGAATAGTTAGTTTGTTAGAGTGTTTTTCAAATCGTGCACAATACTCCATCATCAAACCTACCCGCTTAAGCTCCTTTAAGTTCTCGAAGATCCTTAAGCATTTCTTCTTCAAATGTTTTTCTCAAAGTTGCTGTAAACTTTTCCCATCTTAACATCTCTTCATCTCTTATGTTTCTCATTATCAACTAGAACCATTCCAGTGCCATTCCTTACACATGTAGCAATGCCACCAAGACCGTCAAATCATCTGGTGTACAATTTATGATGAAAAACTACTCGCAGTGATATATCTAAGTTCTCACCTTTGCAACATCAAACGTGGGAAAATCTAACTTACTAAAATTCTCCTTGCCCATTTTCTACATAAGCTATTCGAACATGGATTTGATTTCAATAATCTCCTTCACATTTCTCATCTGTGCTTCCAACATGTTTTTCAATCCTTCTTCCAATTGTCTCACTTATGTGTCCTTTATGCTTTCTACCATTTTGACACCGTCCAAAATCGTCTACTTTGATAACAACAGTTATGATATTTTAGTAACATTGAGAATTCACATGACTATAGACAAGAACAAGAAAGATTCAAATTTGCTTAATATTTTTATTGTGTTTTCTATCGTTACAACGTCTAATAAATAGTAGTAATACCTTTGAGTGTAATACACTTATTTTATTCTAAATAGTTTGTTATGGTCATTACATATATGATGCATTTTACTCTATTTGTTGTTGTTGTTCTTTCAATGCCATTTTCTACTTCTTTCATATATCGTGTTGCAACTGTTGAGTCAAAATGACTTTACATATATATGATTTTGATGAATAACAAAGAAGGAGTAAAAACAAACGAAGAAATACAGACGCAGATTGAGAAACAGAAGGAGAAGTAGAAAAGCAGACGCAGATGCAAAATGAAAAGCAGACGCAGACGCAGACGCAAAATGAAAAGCAGACGCAGACGTGAAATGAAAAACAGACGCAGACGCGAAATGAAAAACAAACACAGACGCAAAAAGAAAAGCAGACGCAGACGTAGACGCAGAAACACAGACACAAAAATATAGACGAAGAAAAGCAGACGCAGAATTCAAAAGAAGACGTAAGAGTCAGTTTGAGTTAGTTCTGTAACTCAATCGATTAACTGCTTTTCAAGATTCAAGAAACAAGATTCAAGAAGCAAGAATCAAGAAGCGATTCTGCATTTAAGGCTATAAATATGAGTCAAGTCTAAGATTGCAAAGTTAGCGAAAGTGAGCAAAAGTTAGCAAAATTGATTTACGACGCGAATCTAAAAAAGCTGTCGTTCAGAAGATAATGCAAATTAGTCAGGAGCTAATTTTACTGTAACAGTTTTTAAATACTTTTGTAACAAAGTAGTGCAGATAGCCTGCAGAGGCTAAGAGTGAAAGAATACGGAGTATAGAGACCTGAAGAGGCTCGGAAAGAATACTTGTAAACGTTGAAGAGATAGTGAAATCTCAGAAAGAACTCTGAGGACTGGACGTAGCCCACGGTTTGGGGTGAACCAGTATAAAATCACTGTGTCAACTTCTCTCTACCCTATTTCTTTTAAAGTTCAAAGTCTTGTTATTACTTAAATTCTGAAACAAGTTTTCAAAGTTTTGATTAATTCGAACTTACTGAAGTTTCGATAAAAGAACTTGTTTTTAAACAAAATAGTTTTGAAAGAGTTTTTCAAAAAAGGGAATACACAATTCAACCCCCCCTTCTCGTGTAGTCATTATCGTTTTATAAGCATTGTACTAACGTGTGATTTACTTCAATTGGTATCAGAGCTCGGTATCCAAAAATCACTATAGCAAAGTGTGGATTAAAGATAATGGCAGAATCACATATATACATTGCAGAAGGTGCCTCAGTCACGAGACCTTCAGCATTCAACGGAGAAGACTATCACTACTGGAAAGATAGAATGCGGTTGTTCATAGAATCTACTCATGTTGATCTTTGGGATGTGATAGAGAATGGACCATATACACCAGTAGACGAAGATGGAAATCTTATTCCACGGACCAGATGGATGGCTGACTAAAACGCGAGAATTCAACTCAACTCTAAAGCGAAGTTTTTCTTGACGTGTGCCCTTAGCAGGAGTGAATATGACAAAGTTCACGGATGCGACACTGCGAAGGAGATGTGGGACACACTATCCATCGCACATGAAGGCACAAACTAAGTCAAAGAATCCAAGATAAGCATTCTTGTGCACCAGTACGAGCTTTTCTAGATGAAGGAAGGAGAATCTATTGATCAAATGTTTTGAAGATTTCAAACAATCGTCAATGGATTGAAAGCCCTTGGAAGAACGTACAATAACCAGGATCATGTAAGAAAGATCTTCCGAAGAGGTGGAGACCAAAAGTTACAGCAGTGCAGGAACCAAAGGATTTGAGTGTGCTAAAGCTTGACGAGCTGCTTGGATCACTGAAGATTCATGAAGTAGAGCTTGATGCTGAAGACAAGCCCAAACGAGAGAAGTCAATAGCACTAAAGGCCGAACAAAAGAACCACAAGACTCAAAGAAGGAGAAAGTCATCAAAAGCATTAAAGATAGAAGAATCGAAGAATCATGACTCAAGCGAATCAGAACAAGAGTCAAGTGATGAAGATGATGAATTATCGTTCATTTCCCAGAAGATAAGACGGATTTGGAAAAAGAAGTCCAAAGGAAGTTAATTCTTCAAGAAGAATAGCAAAGATGATGGCAAAACAGAAAAGACATCTATCATATGCTACGAGTGTAATCAACCTGGACATTACAAGTCCGAATGTCCTACTCTAAAGAAGAAACCAAAGAAAAGTAGAGAAGGCAAGAAAAGCATGATGGTAACATGGGAAGATCTAGATTCATCAGAGTCAGATACAAATTTTGAAACATTCGAACATGCTAATATCTGTCTTGTAGCCGAGGAAGAAAGTGATGAGGAGGTAACTTCTGAATACGATAACTTGCAAAAAGCCTATTCAGAATTATTAGAGGATTCTCATGCTATTATGAAACAGTTCAAACTATTAAAGAAGAAGTATGTAAAAAAATCTTAAACGTACAAAAGAAATAAAGAGAGAAAATATTTGTTTAAAGAAACAACTAGAGGAGAAAAAGAAAGTTGTAGATAAATCCGATGAGATAAATCAGTTGAAGCTTAGAATTAAAAGTCTCTCATCTGAATTAGCTACATTTACTGAAAGTACTAAAAGAATGAATGAGATGCTAGGAAAATGTAGACACCTGAGTGATAAAACTGGATTAGGGTTTACGGGTAATAAGTCTCATAATCATATAAAAAAACTTTATCAAAATAAAAGGCATTACCAAACACATTTTCATCAACAATCTATGAAAAGGCATTAAGGAACTCATTATATGCATATTACTAACCAAAAGGACCCAAGAAAATATGGGTACCAAAGAGTAAAATAGTTTCTCCTGCAGATATCCTTCCTTGGAAGATGCGACAAGCACCGTTGGTATTTAGACAGTGGCTGCTCGCAACATATGACGAAAAGAAGGTCTATGTTCCTAGATCTTCAGTATAAGAAGGGAGGATCGGTGACTTTCGGAGACAACCAGCAAGGTAAGATAATTGGAATCGGTAAGATAGGTAAAGATTCCTTTGCATGCATAGATAATGTACTGCTTGTTGATGGTCTGAAGCACAATTTGATTAGTGTAAGTCAATTGTGTGACTCTGGTTTCATAGTCACGTTCAATCAAAATCTTTGTGAAGTCATAAACAAAGATGGGTCTATATTCTTTACTGCCAAGAGAAGAAATAATCTTTATAAAATTGACTTGGAAGATTTTCAAGACCAAAATGTTTCATGTTTTCTATCTTCTGAAGAAGAAAGACTAATATGGCATAAAAAGCTAGGTCATGTCTCTTTTAAACACATTTCAAAGTTGGCAAAATTTGATTTGGTAAGAGGTTTACCAAAAATGAGTTTTGACAAAGAATTTTTCTGTGAAAATTGTTTGAAAGGAAAACAAGTTAAAACATCGTTTTCGTCTAAAAATTTTGTAACATCTTCTAGACCTTTAGAGTTGTTACATATAGATTTATTTGGTCCCACTAGGACAATAAGTCTTGGCGGAAAGAAATATGGACTTGTTATTGTTGATGACTTTACTAGATTTTGTTGGATATTGTTTTTGTCACACAAAGATGAATCTTTTAAGTGTTTTAGGCCCCTTTCCAGAAAGTTACAAACTGAAAAAGGAGTACCTATAGCCAGCATCAGGAGTGATCATGGTGGAGAGTTTGAGAACGAGAAGTTTAGATTATTCTGTGACGAGAATGGAATTTCCTACAATTTCTCTGCTCCAAGGACTCCACAACAGAATGGAGTTGTTGAAAGGAAGAACAGGACGATTCAAGAGATGGCAAGGACTATGCTATGTGAGATGAATATTCCTAAGTACTTACAAGGTAAGTAAATACTGCGTGTTATATTCGTAATGTAATCTTGTTGCGACCATTTGTTGAAGAAGACTCCCTATGAGCTATGGAATGGAAGGAGACCAAACATATCTTACTTTCATCCATTCGGTTGCAAGTGCTCTATTCTGAATACAAAGGAGTTGTTGGATAAGTTCGATTCGAAGACTTATTCAGGAATCTTTCTAGGCTACTCATCATCATCTAAGGCATTTCGGGTGTATAACCCTATCTCAAAGACAGTTGAGGAAACCATCCATGTCAAGTTTGATGATCGTTCCCAATCCTATAAGGAAGATGACATGGAGGGTGAAGGTCCTTCAAAAAATTTAGATGATACGACAGAAACTCCATCATCAGGAACTCAAGTAGACAAGGCTGAGGATATTCCTGAAACTATCGAATTAAAAAGAGATTGAAAATATAGGAGTTTTCATCCAAAAGAGCTTATTATTGGAGAAACCTCAGAAGGAGTTAGGAAAAGGTCCAAATTCAGAAGAGAAGCTAATGTGGCTTTCATCTCTGAAATAGAGCCTAAGAAGATTGAGGAAGCTCTTCAGGACAAAGCTTGGATTTTAGTCATGCAAGAGGAGCTGAATCAGTTTACTAGGAATAAAGTTTGGTCCTTAGTTCCAAAACTCTCGAAGAAATCCATTATCGGAACCAGATGGGTTTTCAAGAATAAGCTAGACGAATCAGGAAAAGTAAACCGGAATAAAGCTAGATTAGTAGCACAAGGCTATAATCAGTAAGAAGGAATAGACTATAATGAGACATATGCTCCAGTAGCTAGACTTGAAGCTATTAGGATATTGTTGGCATATGTTGTTTGTCATGATATAAAGCCTTTTCAGATGGATGTGAAGAGTGCTTTTCTGAATGGCTTTATAGACAAAGAGGTGTATGTGAAGCAACCTCCTAGCTTTGAGGATGTTAAGAATCCAGAACATGTCTATAGACTTCATAAAGCTTTATACGGCCTGAAGCAAGCTCCTAGAGCTTGGTATGATCGTCTAAGTAATTTTTTCTTGGAGAATGGGTTTACTAGAGGACAAGTGGATAAAACACTTTTCAGAAAGGTTTATGAGAATGATTTTATCTTACTGCAAATCTATGTTGATGATATTATTTTTGGTGCTACTTCAAAGAAGTTGTGTATGAATTTTGAGAATCTGATGAAAAA
The DNA here is from genome assembly GCA_029891385.1 of Erythroxylum novogranatense. Classification (NCBI taxonomy): domain Eukaryota; kingdom Viridiplantae; phylum Streptophyta; class Magnoliopsida; order Malpighiales; family Erythroxylaceae; genus Erythroxylum; species Erythroxylum novogranatense. The sequence goes on from CM057224.1 coordinate 40,306,713, forward strand.
TGAATTTGAAATGAGTATGATGGGTGAGTTAAAGTTTTTTCTTGGGTTGCAAGTTAAGCAAACCGAAGAGAAAATCTTTATTCATCAACAAAAGTATGTGAAAGAATTGCTGTCTAAATTTGATATGAATAACGTGAAGCCTATGGCGACTCCGATGCATCCTTCAAACCTTTTGTCGAAAGACGAACTTAGTAAAAAGGTGGATCAAACCCTGTATAGAGGGATGATCGGCTCTTTACTGTATCTTATAGCAAGTAAACACGATATTACATTCAGGTGTATGTTGTGCAAGGTTTCAGGTCGATCCTAGAGAGTCTCATTTTATTGCTGTTAAAAGGATTATGAGATATCTCACAGGTACTATTGATCTTTGCTTAATGTTTGAGAAATGTAAAGATTTCAGGTTAATCGGATATTGCGATGCGGACTATGCCGGAAATAGAATTGAAAGGAAGAGCACCAGTGGAGGATGACACTTTCTTGGCACAAACCTAGTTTCCTGGTCAAGCAAGAGACAAAGTTCGATCGCTCTATCAAATGCCGAAGTCGAGTACATGTCTGCCGCAAGTTGTTGTTCACAAACATTGTGGATTAAATATCAACTGGAGCATTATTCAGTTCGAGAAGATGAGATCCCAATCTATTGTGACAACAACAGCGTCATTAATCTGTCGAAGAATCCAATACAACATTCAAGAGTGAAGCATATTGAAATCAGACATCATTTCTTGAGAGACTACGTTCAGAGGAAGGTGGTGTCATTACAGTTCGTTGAAACGGAGTATCAATGGGCAGATATCTTCACTAAACCATTGAGTGAAGAACGGTTTAAGGAAATCAGACGGAACCTTAATATGGTTATGTTAAATGACCAGTCAAGCTAAGAGATCGTCAAAGTTAACGGCGTCAGAAACAGTGGTGTACAGCTGGTAACTTGTCTTACAAGGAAGTTGTGGAGGGAAAATCTCATAGTCTTGAGGATCCCAATGATTCTAGAACACACCGGATAAGACCCCTACAAGTAGTCTGAAACTAAAATCATTACGATTATACAGACGTTTCATCTCACTAAAAACCCTTGCAATCACCTTTACCATTGAAGAACAGCTTAACAGAGATAGTTTCGATTTAGAACAAATGGAGTCAGCTATGATGTATAGAAGACATGTGGATTTCGAATCTCTGAAGAAAGACAACATGGATGTTGAACCAAAAATCGTAGAAGATGGATGGAGAAAATTCTTCCAGGTACGAGAACCAGTGTATACTGATGAGGTGTATGACTTCTGGAAGAATGCGCAACTAGTAGATGAAGCTATTGTCTCAATAGTAGATGGAATATCTATTATTGTTACAAAAGAGATAGTGGAGAAGGTAACTGAATGTCCATCGGGTGGAGAAATACTGACAACCAAAGCCAGATGGATGTCCCAGGTTAATATAAACACTACAAGAAAACAAACCCTTTTCTGTCGTTTTAAAAACGTCGCAAAAGGTCCTAAAAACGTCACGGAAGAGCATTTACGACGTTTTAAAAAACGTTACAAAAAACGTCGCGAAATGTGGTGTAGGCAAAAGTTTTCCGCGATGTTTTTTAGAAAACGTCGCAAAAAATGTCGATATTCTGCGACGTTTTGTAAAACGTCACAAAAAAGTTGGACAATTCGCGACGTTTTAAGAAAACGTCGCAAATTGTTAGAGTTTCTACGACGTTTTTTGAAAACGTCGCAGAATGTCTTCCGCGACGTTTTTATTATTATTTTTATTATTTTCAATTTTTTGAAAATCATATTAATTTAATAATTTTTAAATTTTAATAATTATGTTTTAAATAACAATTTTAAAAAATCTTATTTATTTAATAATTATTCAATATTATTTATAAATTTATTTATTTAATAATTCTTCAATTTTTAGTATATCATTAAGTTTAATAACTATTCATGTATGACAAGAATTTCATCTTCGCAAAAAAATTATTATTTAATTGCAATTTTCAAACATGTCATAATATAGTAATTAACATAAACAATACATCATAAGTGTTTAATATATCAAGATGCAGTACATATATCTAATCTAATCTTCAAGAAGAAAATTATTGTATGCGTAATCGCAACCACCACCGATAATTGTGAAGCCTCAAAATCTCAGGGACCACTTAAATTGCCTCTTATTTCATTGAGCTCACTTCAATTCCAAAGTGAGACATATCGACGATCACCACGCTCAAAGTAATAATAGATGCCGCCATTTCTCAAGTCTTTGGATCTCCAAGTATCTCCTCTGTCTAGAAAAGTATAATGAACAACCATTATATGAACAATTAGAAGTGCTACTTAAGATCGTAAACTTACCAAAGAAGTCAAATTTTATCTTTGAAGTAGTCCGAGGAAGTTTCACACTAGTATCCGGAGATCTAAATTGCACAACTTCAAGAAGCTCCAACACCTTAATGAAACAAGGGAAAACCGTAAAACTTTTTGAAAGTGAAAATCAAAGATAGCATGCTTTCCCCTGGAAGAATGATCCAATAATGCTTCTATATTGAAACAAAAATTGTTCTTTTCATCAATTTAACTTCTAACTATTGGCCTACTATAAAACACGGATAAAAAGATTCATATGTAGACTGCAATACCTTGCTCTTGCTCATTAGTCTTGTTTCAAATGCTCAAGACCATTTGTGAATTAGGATATTGCTAAACAAGGAAACTAACTTGCACGACTCTTGGTTTCTTCTTGCACTTTATCAATAACTTTGTTATGTGAAAGCAAAAAAATTACATGCGAATAGATTTTACAAGATAGAACACCATCTAGCACCAAAAAGCCAACAATGTTGAAAATATGTACTTTGTATAAAATCTTACGCCACAATCAACATCCTAGAAGATAGTAAAAACAAAAAGAAATATAGAGTTTCTATAATCAAGCATGCATATCAATCACAAGTTCCATCAATTTAATGATCGGTGGCATCTAAGATGAACATTCAAGCGGTGGTCTTTCTACTTTTTATATTACTTGAGAGAGAATGAGTAATTGGAATAAAAGACTATGCAGATGGTACACAAAACAATCAATAAATTCCACCTCAACGCATTATCGAATTTTATATTTGATAATAACATGATTTTTTCGTCCAAAAATGAAAAGTTACTACTTCCATGTTGAACCTATTGCCACATGTTAACATCTAGTAAAGGAAATTACCTCATCGAACTCGAAGATACTTTATAGCATTTCCACGGATATAGCATTTAGGCATTCACCAAAAGTCTCCATCCTACATCATAAGCCAATTAAACTGTAAGCTAGTCCTCAACAACAAGACAAACTTACAAGAAATTCATGTAAATCAAAAGTATACGGTACTTTGGAGGTGCAGATAACTTCACGAAGGTGGATGTTCATCCAAGTATCACAATTGACCAAATGCCCATTGTAAGTCTCACCATTTTTAGTTCCAACAACCGCTATAAGATATAACCTCCAAGCATTACAAGCTGCGAAAAACATGACAAAAGGGTAAACAGATTCGACGCGATAAACCAATAGGGTAAACAGAGTCCACATGAAAGTAAACGAATAATGGAGGATCTCTTACGATGGGTTGGCCTTGTGCCGTCTTAAGAAGAGAAAGAGGCAAATGCCAGTAAGAAAAAAGAAATTCACGGTTTAGCCAAAGATAATCAAAGAGAACATAAACAAATTATTAGTATATGAAACAACAAAAAAACGATAAATCGTTCTTTATCAATGAGATTAAAAAATTGTTAAGTAATAACACAAAAAGGAATAGAAAATCTAAACAACAATAAGAGACGAACGAAAAAAAATCCAAAAGTTGGAATCTTTACCATCTTTTAGTATCGGAAACAAAAGGCGTTCTGTGAGAGGGAAAGTAAAGTGTCAAGGTAAAGTCGATTAAATCACTAAAATCACAAAAATAAGGAAGAAAATATCAACGACTAAAAAATCTAACCCCGAGCCCTAAATGCTTGAAATAATCACCAAATTGATAAACCCCAAAACCCAAAACCCAAAACGAAGGTTTTGATTGGCAGTCAGTAAGCAAGTGGGTTAAAGGCAATATAATTTCCTGCCGACGACGTTTCTAGAATTTAAGACAAAAACATAAAATGTTGTGTTTTAGACATTAAAACGACAAAAATAACAAACCGAAGAATGTGAAGGTGAAATATGATACTGTGTTCATGCGTTTTATTTTGGATCTAAAGTCATGCATGTACCGCTTGGTCCTTTCTTGCATGAATCCCTAAATTATGCCTTGCAAACGCCATCATGGAGAACACCCAGAGGAAGGACAAGCGATTTAAGATCTAGAGGAGGAAGGCGGAAGGTCAAAACAGTAGCGGATGCCTGGGGGAGGGGGGAAGGGGTAAGAAAACACTCGGTAGGTTTTAAGAAAAACCAAACGTACAAAATGATCTAATTAAGCAACGATTTAATTAAGCCTTTCACGACGTTTTCTTCAACAAAACGTCTTGGTTTTCATTTCATGACGTTTTATTGATAAAACGTCACGAAAAGTGTTACAAATCTGTAACGTTTTCATAAAACGTCGCTAAAAGTTGAAATTTTTCGTGACATTTTTTAAACGTCACAAAAAGTCTGAACATTTCGTGACGTTTTATAAAAAAACGTCACAAATGGTATATTATTCTTGTAGTGAAAGGAAGAAGATGTGAGAAAACAGCTATATGGAGAGAATGACCCATGGGAGAGGAAGACCTCGAGTCTGGTCCCGAAGGCTAGGGTTCTTCATGCAATCCTGTTTAATTGCATTTTACCGAGAGCCGGGTCAAGGCATTTAGTGACCACCCTGGATGAGCAATGCTTGTTCTATCTGCTAAATCGTCGTCCCATAGATTTACCATACTTAATTTTTCATTATATGGTTAAGGGAATGAAGGATACCAACAGTTATCCTTACGGCATGTTGCTCACAAGGATTTTTAAGGAATCCGGAGTCCTTCTTCACAGAGGAATCAGAAGGATGGTATCTGTTAAGAGTACTATTAACTCTGATACAGGAAGAAGAATGGGCTTGAAGGTGGTAGTAAAAGAAGAAGCAGAGTCTACATTGAAAGCTAGAACTGAGGGGGAGCGGTTATTGAAGAAGTCTCCTGCCACAAGTTCTAAATCTCAAGTGAGTGTGAGATTGTCGATCGAAGAAAGAAGAAAATTATCGGGAAAACCGTTGATCAAACAGGCTAGTCCTCAAAGAGACGAAAGCCAAGTCCGGAGGATAGATGAAGGTGCGCAGAAAAGAAAAGGAGAGAGTCTTTTGGGTGAAATTTCCAAAAAGGCGAGGAGATCACCAAGGATTCGCACTCTCCGACAACAGGAAGAGAAGAGGACCAGAGAACAGAGTAAGGCAGAAGTTCCTGGATCTCGCGTACCAAAAGCGACAAGATCTTTAGTCTCGATTCTACAAGAAGACTCAGCCAAACAGGCTAAAGAGACTGAGAAGAAGAGAAAGTCGGAGTCTGAGAATGAAAAATCTCAAGTTCAGAAAACTCCGAGACTGACTGAAGCAAAAGAGAAGACTAAGAAGATTAGTCGAAAGAAGAGTATGCTCACTGCTGAGGAAGTTAGTCAAAAGAAGCAAAGCAGAGTTCAGGAAACTCCCATTGTTATCCAACAGGAGGAACCAGCGGAGCCTAGCATGGTTCAATCTATTCCATGCACAGATCAACAAGAGGCTACAACAGAATTAAACTTGGTTCAGGAACCATAGGAGAAATCCGATGAACCTGGTCTGATCATATACAACTACTCTAAATTTTTTAGAAGAGACAAGTTGAAGGTCAGAATGGTTGAAGTTGTGACCAAGAGGAAGACTGCAATCGCCATCTGTGATCAACCAAGGAGGAAGGTAATGGCTGTCGTACAACCCATTTCAATAAATAGTGACACATGGCATTTACTGAATGAAGATGAAAAGACTTTCTATGATGTCTTGAGGGATGTTGCTACAAAGCCATACCATACAAAAATGTCCAGGAAACTGTGTACTATTTATCCAATCACAGAGAAGACGGTAATAAAGGTTGTACTGGATATTCAACCAAGATATCCTTTAGATTTGAATAAGGGGAAGATGAAGCTATTTCATGAAGAAATTAGTGATGATCTGTCCGCAGATCAAATTGAAGAAAAAGTGCGTCGAATTGATGCAGCATGCGCTTCGAAAGAGAATACTAATGGAGCTAGTTGTAGCTATACAGATAAGAATGAATACTGTCTAGTAGGGGGAAGACTGATAATAGGGATGTTTATTGAATCCCTTGTCCAGACAGTTTTACGTATCAGACCTCTATCAGATACACTGTCTATTGAAGCTGAAGCTCTACCATTGCAAGGAAGACAGTTGCTTATGCTACCTGCTCCCTATGATTTAGACATTCCAGATTCAAATCTATTCATTCATCCACCCACATTTGCGATTAACGAAGATTACATTCCATCCTTGGACGCATATGCTACAACAATTGCGTTCACAGAACCCTCAGCAGATAATGATCAATCCTCCTCACCGTTTGCCTTCCAAGCTGAAGTCAACCAATTACGCAGAGAAGTCAACGAGATAAAGGAGATGATGAATGATATGAAGAAGATGATGACTGAATTGATGAAGCGTCATCGTCATTAATCATTTTTTATTATAACAAATAGGGGGAGAAGAGAATGAGGAGAAGAGAATGGAAATCAGCAAACACAGAATTTTAAGGGTGTGATTGAAGGAGTTGAAGAATAAGAAAGGAGGAAGAAGAAGATTTTTGAAGATAAGATTTTTTTTCTTATACATTGTATTTTGTTTTCTTTTTGTATATAATTTGTTATCGTCAAAAAGGGGGAGATTGTTGAGTCAAAATGACTTTACATATATATGATTTTGATGAATAACAAAGAAGGAGTAAAAACAGACAAAGAAATACAGACGCAGATTGAGAAACAGACGAAAAAGTAGAAAAGCAGACGCAGGCGCAAAAAGAAAAGCAGACGCAGACACAAAATGAAAAGCAGACGCAGGCGCAGAAACACAGACACAAAAATACAGATGGAGAAAAGCAAACGCAGAATTCAAAAGAAGACACAAGAGTCAGTTCGAGTTAGTTACAGAACTTAACTGATTAACCGTTTCTTTCAAGATTCAAGAAACAAGATTCAAGAAGCAAGAATCAAGAAGCAGTTGCAGACGAAGGCTATAAATATGAGTCGAAGTCTAAGATTGCAAAGTTAGCAAAAGTGAGCAAAAAGTTAGCAAAAATTGATTTACGTACGCGAATGAAGAAAAGCTTGTCTGTAAGACAATTGTGCAAATTAGCTGTGAGCTAATTTTATTGTAACAGTTTTTAAATACTTTTGTAACAAAGTAGTGCAGATAGCCTGCAGAGGTTAAGAGTGAAAGAATACTGAGTGTAGAGACCTGAAGAGGCTCGGAAAGAATACTTATAGCGTTGAAGAGATAGTGAAATCTCGAAAGAACTCGAGGATCGGGCGTAGCCCACGGTTTGGGGTGAACGAGTATAAAATCACTGTGTCAACTTCTCTCTACCCTATTTCTTTTAAAGTTCAAAGTCTTGTTATTACTTAAATTCTGAAACAAGTTTTCAAAGTTTTTTCTGATACAAGTTTTCAAAGTTTTGATTAATTCGAACTTACTGAAGTTTCGATAAAAGAACTTGTTTTTAAACAAAACAGTTTTGAAAGAGTTATTCAAAAAGGGGAATACACAATTCAATCCCCCCTTCTCGTGTATTCGTTATTGTTTTATAAGCATTGTACTAACGTGTGATTTACTTCAGCAACGTCATCTTTCGGCTTCCTTTTGTTAGAAATTTTCTTTATATTGGACAACAATTAATTACAATTTTAACAATTTTGATAAATTTACAGTTAAGCAAATCAAGTTTGATCCAGTTACAAGATAATAAAGTAATTCGATAAAGGATCTGGGTTAATCAGATGAAGCCTAACAATGAAAACAAGCCCTAATTAGTACGGGTCAAACCTGTATTGGGCCTATGATGAGCAAGTCCGATATGGATGCTATATATATAAGGTTAAGGTCTCCTACAACTACTTAAGGAAGTCTTGAACATTCAGATTATCTGACCCGTTAAGAGGTTCACACATTAAGAAAGTTGTAAAAAGACATTAACGACATCCTAGTGATCAACTTGCGTAAAGGTCATTGTGAAAACAAGATCGTTTCAGCTTCAAAAAGCTCGTTTAAATTTATGAAAGTAAAAACAAGTATTTCAGGTGCTTTTTTCATTCATTCACTTTCACATTTGATCCTGGGCATGTAACTAAGGCTCATGTTATGCACTACATGTGGTATCAAAGCAATTACAAGATTATGTGAATGAAAATAAAGTTAAAAGTGTTTTCTCCATAAAGAACTCAAAGAAACCGATATATTTTTATGTTTTAAATTATGTATGGTTACTTGATTTCTTGGTTGAAGTGTTTTGTACTAAAAAAAGGGGTTGAAAATGACCATTATCATGTATTATATGCCCATACAGAATGTGAAGATAACATAAAGATGTATACCTTGTGTTTGGGATTTGTTTAAGTACTAATGATAATGTAGTCACCACAATGACCTTTCAAGTTAGTATTTGAATTGTTCTGCTTGTATGTTTAGGGATGTCTCTGGTCTTGTGTTTGACTATTCTGCCCACAAATGTTGACCTTATATAAGATTTTGAGAAGTGAATAAAGGCATTAGATGGATAGAGTCATTGCTTGAGTGATCTATTCACCCATAGGTGGTAGAGTCATAAGAGTTAGTGGTATGTCCTCTGATCATCTTTATGTGGAGATTTTATCTGTATGTATTATGTATTCAACCTATAGGTATTTCATAATATGTGTGATATGATTCTCAGTAAAGATACTATTTATGGCTTTAAGTATCGCTATTATCCTACATTTGTGCTGATCATTCTATTGTCAATTTTGCAGTCATCTTTTTAGTTAACAATAACAGTGTCATGATTGAAACCTTAATTGATTTCAATTTCAAGATGTGGAGTTTGCTTTGGAAATGCAGACATTAACATAGATATAGTAAGAGAAAGGCCACCTACACCTACATCATACAGTTCAGACAATGCTAAAGCAGCATTTGTAGCCTGGAAGAGGTCAAACAAAATGTGATATTTGATCATTAAGAGATCAATCCCGTATCATCTATTAAATGGACTACTAGAAACAAACATAGCTAAGGACATTCTGAGCAATGTCTACTAAAGGTACATGGTATATTTCAATGTTGAAATAAGCAACCTAATGAAGGAATTATTCTCCATGAGGTACACAGGAGAATGGGGAGTAAGGGAGTACATTATCATAATGGTCCACCTCTATAGTAAGTTAAAGGCGTTGAACATTGTCATTCCTGATTCTTGCATTATACATCAAGCTCTGAACACATTACCTCCAGAGTTTAGTATTTTGGTCACTACATTCAATTCACAGGATGAGGCTTGAGACATCAATGCTTTGATTTTCTAATGTGTTGCTGAAGAGGAGAAGCTAAAGAGCACTACTCATATGACCCTACTAGCAACTAAAGGAAAAGAAAAGGTAAAGCCTTAAAGGTTTAAAGATAAGAAATCTAAATTTTCTCCTCATTTTAATATCGATCAATCCAATATTAATAAAGGTGTTGTAGATGTTAAAAGTATGAGATGCTTCTTCTATAAGAAAAAGGAACACAAAAAGTTCGATTGCTAGAAATTTAAGTCCTAGAAAGAAAAACAAGAATTGTCAAGTAACTCTTTAGCTTGTATGATACGTGAATGTAATCTTGCTATAGCCACATTAAGTTCTTGGTAGCTAGGTAGTGGAGCTTTTAATCATGTTGCCTTTATAATGTAGGGGTTCATACATAGGAGAAACCCAAATAAGGAGGAAGAAAAATGGATGGTTGGCAATAATGAAGAAGTGAATGTAATGTTTGTAGGGAATGTATGTTTGGACCTTCATATAGGGTATGTACTTATTTTACATGACACATTTTATATACTATCTTTTAGACGAAACTTGATGTCTTTTAGACGAAACTTGATCTCTGTATCGATTTTGGACAAAAAAAAGGTTATAGTTTTGTCATTGATGCTTCCAGTGTACAATTATTTTTCAATGCAAAACATATTGGTTCTGTCTTCTTGTCATATGGATTGTATAGAATGTGTCTTGCCCCTCTTGAGATGTATGCTTCTTCATATAATACTGAACAGGTTACCAGAAAGAGACTCCTGATAAAGGGTAACTCATACATATTGTGGCATAAAAAGGATGGGCCACATTTCCACAGATAGATTTGAGAGATTGATTAAGGAAAACATTCTCCAAGCTTTAGATTTTTAATATCTGGAAACATATATTGATTGTTGTAGGGTAAGTTGACCAAAATAAAGAAAAAGGGGTCAACTCGTGCTTCTAGCTTATTAGATCTCATACATATAGATATTTGTGGACATTATATAGTTACATTGTGTAATTTAAGATATTTTCTGACTTTCATTTATGACTATTCTTGTTATAGTTACGTGTTCTTACTTAAAGAAAAGTATAAAGTTCTTAAGAAATTTAAGATCATTAAGGCTAAAGCTGAGAACCAATTTGGAAGGTCTATTAAGATTGTTAGATCTGACCATGAAGGAGAATGTTATGGCAAAGATAGGGTTTTAGGACAAGAAAAGGGTATGATTGCCAGATATGAAGAATCATATGGAATAGTAGCTTAGCTCACTATGCCAAATAATCCTAAGCAAAATGGTATAACCGAAAGGCTTAATCGCACCCTAAAGAACATAATGAGATCGATGTAGGGCATGACTAACCTACCTTATTACCTTTACGGTGAAGTTATAAAGACTGTCTTGTACATACTTAACAGAGTCCTAAGCAAATCAGTATCGAAGATTTCCATTTAAACTCTGGAAAGGATAGAAGCCTAGCCTTGTCCACATTTGTGTATGGGGTTACCCTATTGAGGTACGTTTATATAATCCTTATGAAAATAAGTTACATTTTTGTTCTACTCGTTGTTATTTTGTAAGATATCCCGACCACTTTAAGGGATACATATTTTACTGTAGAGGAGGGTCTACAATTATATAATCACAAATAGTTAAGTTTCTGGAATATGATGTCTATGATAAGGGTGGTCCTTCTTGCCCTTCAGATGATAGCAGGATGAATAACAGTTATTTTGTATCCGTCACTCATATAGTCAATACCAGTGGATCAAGGTTTTAGTACCATGTCAATACAGGAACAGGAACTCATACCTATACAAACTAAAGTTCTTAAGGTACCCGAACCGTTGTGCTAGCTAGGCTGAGCCCTAAGGGGAGTGTAGAGTGTGAGATCCCACATCGGTTAGAGACGGGGATGAAGTATACTTTATAAGGGTACGGATACCTCTCCCTTACAGATGCGTTTTCCATACCCTAACGCACCGGATTCCATCAGAACTCCGAAGTTAAATGTGCTAGGGCAAGAGTAGTTCTAGGATGGGTGGCCTCCTGGGAAGTTCTCAAGAAAAGCAAAATCGTGAGGGCTTGGCTGGGCCAAGGCCTAAAGCAGACAATATCTATGACCGAGTGATCTGGGCTGTTACAGATTATGTAGTCTATTTGGGTAAACAAGACTATGATGTTGGACATGTTTTCGATCAAGTTACTTTTGTAGAAGTTATTTTAGACCCCATGTAGATTTGTGGTGGGATGTAATGAAAAATGAGATGCAGTCCATGAAGCATAATGCTTGTTAATTTGACTCAAATTTGCAAACTTATCAGTTGTAAATGGCTTTTCAAGATCAAAAAGGACTCTTAGGGTAAAGTTGAGCGATTTAAAGTTTGATTGGTTACCAGAGGGTTCACTTAGAAAAAAGGATTGACTTTAATTTTACCTTTTCTCCAATATCCTCTAAGGATACATTTATAGTGATTATGGTAATGCTAGCTTATTATGATATGGAGCAACATCAAATAGATGTTAAAACTGCTTTCCTGAATGGATACCTTTGTGAAGAGGTCTATATGGAACAACTTGAAGGACTTTAGGATCAAGAAAACCCTAACAAAGTGTGTAAATTAAGAAAATCAATATATGGTTTGAAATAAGATTCCAGATAGTGGTATCATAAGTTTAATGAGTTTGTTACCTCTTTTATCTTTGTGGAAAATAAAGTTGAAAGTGTTTGTATTACAAAGTAAGGGGGAGCAAAGTTATCTTTATACTTTTATATGTAGATGATATCTTGCTTGCATCAAATGACTTGACCATGTTGCATGAGGTTAAGTAACTTTTGGCCAAACATTTTGACATGAAGGACTTTGGAAAATCATCTTTTATCCTAGGAATTCATCTTCATCGAGACAGGTCTCAACACTCATTAGGCCTCTCGTAGAAATTATACATTGAGTGAGTGCTACAAAGGTTTAATATAGTTAATTGTAAACTTGTTGCAACGCTCATCTCTTATGGTGAGAGATTATCTTTGGCGAAGTGTCCAAAGAATGATACAAAGAAAGAGGCTATAAAGAATGTTCCTTATTATAGTGTTGTTGGTAGCCTGATATATGCTCAGGTGTGCATTAGAATAGACATTGCGTTTACTGTTGGACTATTGGGTAGATATCTAACTAACCCAGACATAGGCTACTGAATATAGTTAAACAAGTATTGAGATATTTAAAGGGAACAAAGGATTATATATTGACATACAGAAGGGTCAACAATTTAAACCTTATAGGGTATACAGGTTCAATTTTTGCTATATGTCTGGATGACCTAAAGTCCACATCAGGATATATCTTTATGTTAGTAGATGATGCAGTATCATGTAAGAATGTCAAGCAGACACTAGTGACTTCCTCGACTATACATGCAGAGTTTGTGGTATACTATGGGGCTGCTACTAGTGTAATGAATATTGTTTCGTATCGATTGGTACTGGCCAGAAGGTACCATACCAACTGAAAAGCTAAACGGTATCAATGGTAATGGTATCGATCATCGGTACCAGCAGGTACCAAAGTTTTCACGCGGTATCGATTGGTATCATAAGTTTTAAAAACTTGGGGGATTGATTAGTAAAAATTAAAAAAATTTAACCCCCTCCTTTACTTGACCCATCTACTTCCTCTCTCTCATTTTTCATTTTTTTGTTTGTCTCTCTGACACTCTCCTCCATTCTCTCTCACACTCTCTGTAACATCCCGTCACGGATGGGATGTGTACAGTTCATTGCATTCGTATTTGTACATGTGCATGAATTATAGTATATTGTATAATTGGCATTTGTATGTACATGCATGTATGACATATTTCCGATTTGATTTGCATAACTTAGATTTGGAAAATTGATTAGGTTAATTGGGTTGTGAGAAATTGAATTTGCATGAGAAATGAGTAATTGGAGTTGCAAATTGAGATCTGGAAATGATTAGGGTAAGTATGATAATTAGGTCAAATTAGGCTCGAGAATTTGATTTGAGTTAGAAATGAGATTTGGGAAGTTGAATTGTGAAATTGGAGTATATGCTAATGAGTTTTCTATTTTTGTGGATTTATAGGAATTTTTCTGGAATTTTTGGAGCATTAGGCTCGGATCGAAAAATTTGATAAATACCGTTAATTGAATATCCAGTTAAAATTGATTATCCAATGGCATGGACGGTTAGAAATTTGATTTGGGAAATTAGGGTTTAGCCTTTGAAATTAGGGAGAAATTAGAATTTGAAATTGGCTCGAGGTGGTTCGATCGGATGGTGGCAATTCCATTTGCCAAACAAGCCCTAGTATCCTTTATATTTATACCCACCCTTTGAAGATTTTGCCTCCCACGAAACTTTCTCCTTCTTCTTCTTCGTTCTCTTCTTCCTCTTCGTGATCATTTTCTTTTGGAGATTTAAGGTTCTTCATCAAGTAAGTTACTTCTATCTTGTTTTATATGGTTTGATTACTTGATTTATAGAGTTTATTAGAGGATTAAACATGAAAATCTAAGGATTTGGGTTTAGGATTTCAAAGTGGTTTTCGGTGGTTTTAGGTTGAATTTTAGGGAATTTGATTGTTTGATAAAATGGAAGCTAAAGAGTTGTTCTATGATGTGTATAAAATGATTTAGGAGTGATTTGTGAGGAGAAAACTAGGATTTGGTGATGTTTCTTGTCGAAAATCTGCAAAAATCTGGGTTTTACAGGCGTGTATGTCAATCGCCTGCATGTATATATTTACACGCCATGACAAGCGAATTAGCTTGTCGCCGTGACGTGTCTTAGGCGCGTCGTCGCGAGGAGGACAAGGTATCGTCGCGACGAACGCGTCGTCGTCGCGACGTGGGATCTTTGCTCATGTGGCGATCTTGCATGGCGAGGAAAGTTATTTTGCCGAAATGAAATTTAGGTTTTCACAATTTGGGATTAGGCAATTGATGATTCAATTGGCTATGGATTAAATTCAATTTGGAGATTGTGAATTTGGAAATTTGAAATTTAGTTAGGAATTAAGGATTGTGATCGGAAATTGAATTAGGTCGGAAATGTCATAATTTGCATAGTATGTACATGATTTGATTCATATGCATAATTAAGCATCGAATTGGTACCATAATAATGTTATGTATATTTTGATTGATATAAGCGGCTCAGCGGATCGCCGATCGTCGGCGTGGCGAGACTTCCGCGATAGCTTCGGAAGTTACGAGGTGAGTAACCTAGTTGGTTTCTCGATCTCTTATGTGTTATATGCCATTATGTGAACTATCGTGTCTTTGATTATGTGATTACGATTAAATGATTCGCATGAGATATATCGAGATGAATTGTAAAAGCATGCTAGGCATGATTAGAAATCGATGAAACGGTTGTGGTGGGCACATTACGATCCGAGTGGAGCTATAAGCTCATCAATTGTGTTAAGTGAAAAGGGATTAGTGAATACCGGAGGGTTCTCCTATCCACTAGTCTTGGCGTGGGCGATAGTGCATACCAGAGGGCTCTCTACCCCGAGCGATTACGTGTGATGTGCCCGAAATGGGATAATTCGGCGCTTGATCCAACGCTAATAATGAATCTGGAAATCATTGTGCATATTATGCGTGTTCATGCTATGAATGTGCTATGGACTAGCGCCAATGTGTGATTTTGATGTTGTAAATTTACGAGTTATGATATGTGTTGATTTATGCATAATTTTGCGTAATGCATGAATGGGTAAACCATCGATGATGGTTACTCATTGAGTTTATAAACTCATCCAAATTGCGACTATTTTCGGAGATGGTGGTAGTGTGACTCTAGCTCAGGATTTTGAGACTTCTCTGCTTGTGTGTCTTGAAGAGAAGCATGGCCCATGTGTCGGTCATTTGGGGATCCTTTGGGATATTTTGGGGATGACCTAGATAGGAGCTATTCTTTATTTATTTTGGGCTTTTGCGGTTGTAAATTATGATCGGATATTGTATTTAGCATTTATGAATGAAATGAGAAGTACTCTTTGGTTTTAAAATTTAGTGATTGTGATCTTCTTGCTTTGATTATATTGATTCCATGAGGTTTTATTAGAAGCGATTATGCGGTAGTGCAACCTCATCGTAGGGTATGTATCGGTATGATCTACGGGCGTATCGGTGTATACTCTACGGTGAGGCGCCACATTGGTGGTATCGAGCATGGTTTGACATCTTTGGGCATAGTATGTTTTAGGCTTGAATTTAGTGAGGAAAGCGAAATTGATCGAATTGTGATTTTATTGTAGGTCATCCGTCTTTGGTGATCGGTCGATCACTCGGTGACCAAGGATCGATAGGAGCTAGTAGAGAGTCCTCTGTGCCTATGTGTGAGGCGACCTCGGGTAGTTCCCATGAGAGGGAGCGGAGGTATGATCGCCTTAAATGGCGAAATTTGTCGATTTCTCTGAAGTCTGAGACCTACGAGGCCGAGGTTGGTTAGAGAGGACCGGCGGGTCTGGACGGATGGATTGTGATGCTGAGGAGAGGTTCGATTACGCTGTCTCTTTGCTTCAGGGTCCAGCGTATCAGTGGTGGAAGACCGTTCGAGGGAGTTCCACCAGACCTTGTGTTTTGACTTGGGCGGATTTCCTGAGAGCTTTCCGAGATAATTATACTCCGAGGGTTTATATGGAGATGAAGATGCAGGAGTTTTTGGATTTGAGGCAGGGATCTATGGCAGTGGCTGATTACGAGGTCCGGTTTAATGAGTTGTCGGCATATGCGTCTGTTTTGATTTCTTCTGAGGCAGATCGGTGCCGGAGATTTGAGGGAGGGCTGAATCTGGATATTCGTACCAGGTTAGCCCGGTCTGACATACGGGCACCTTTAGAAGTGAGGTCATTCTTGTCGAGGATTAAGCGACTTTTGAGACGAGCGAGTTGAGGTTGGTCGGGGATCTCGGAGTAAGAGATCCAAGTGATAGTCGAGGCGACTCGGGTAGGAGCTTTAGCGAGCGTCGGTAGGCTCAGATTTTGGGAGGTCCCAGGCGATCTGGTTCGGTTCGAGAGGCGATTTAGGCGATCGGGTAGCGATGGCGATGGTGAGGCTCGGCCGCCTACCTCCTTTGTCGAGAGTTTGAGAGAGGAGGCATAGTGGGAGTCTTTGGAGGTTCACCTGGAGCATGTTTGAGGTGTGGCTCGATGGAGCATCGGATCCGACATTGTCCAGAGATTGAGGAGCTCGATCTGCTTGAGTGGGAGAGCTGGTAGTAGACCTTCTTGTCAGTGAGCCGAGGTAGTGGACTGGATTGAGGGGAGGCGAGCTCGGAGTGGGCTGGAGATTCTTTTATGGGGTCGGAGAGTGGGGTGAGTCGGCATGATCGCGAGCCGTGGTCTACGCCATGACTAGCGAGAGGCCCAGACTCTCGAGATGTGATTGCGGGTTTATACGCTTTACGATATTGAGGTGTATGCATTGATAGATCCGAGGTCCACGTTCATTTATTGCACCGCATGTGGCATGTAGATTGCATGGGCATAGAGATGCTTGATGCAGGTTGCGGTGAGTACACCTTTAGGTAGTACCACCTTGCCTCTAGGTGAATCTGTAGGGATGCCCGATTCGGGTGGATCGGTGATATTGAGTGCGATTTGATTGTGTTGCCTCTTGAGAGATTGAGGTGATTTTGGGGATGGGTGGCTCATTGCCCATAGGGCGATTATAGATTGCTATACTAAGGAGGTTGTATTAGAGTCTCTGGTCGGTAGAAATTTTTTTTTAGTGTTAGTCGGCGGTGCCAGCCAGGATGATCTCGTTTGTGAGTGCTTTGAGGTTGATGAGAGGTGGTACATGAGGCCTATTTGGCTCACGTGGTGGATTCGAGTGCGATGAGTTTGCGGGATGTCCTGTGATCGGGGAGTTCCAGATGTGTTTCAGGAGTTCTGGGTTTGCTTGGCGGATCGGGAGGCGAGTTGAGATAGACCTCATTCAGTGCAGCTCTATATTGATACCTCCGTATAGGATGGCACCGGTAGAATTGAGGGAGCTTAAGGCTCGACTTGGAGTTATTGGATAAGGGTTCATCGGTAGAGTGTTTCACCGTGGGGAGCCGGTGTTGTTTGTGAAGAAGAAGGGCGGGACTATGAGGCTTTGCATCGATTATAGGCGACTCAATCGGTTCTTGTTAAGAATAAGTACCCACCGCCTAGAATTGATGATTTATTTGATCGATTCAGGAGGAGCACGGTGTTTACCAAGTTGGATTTGAGATCCGGTTACTATCGATTGAGGATCGCGAGAGGCCGATGTGCCTAAGAGTGCTTTCGGGAGCGGTATGGGCATTACGAGTTCTTAGTGATGTCGTTGGGTTGACTAATGCCCGCGACCTTCGTGGCCTTGATGAATAGGGTCTTTCAGCCATACTGGATCAATTTGTGATCGTATTCATTGATGATATCTTGGTATATTCGAGGTCTAGAGCAGAGCATCGCGAGACATCGAGGTTGTCTTTGATTATGAGAGATAGGCGTTGTATGCCAAATTCACTAAGTGTGAATTTTGGTGGATGAGTGGTGTTTTAGGCCATATAGTATCTGGTGAGGGTATCGGGTGGATCCTCACAAGATTGAGGCGGTGAGGAGTTGGGAGATTAGAGGCGTGCTGAGTTGAGGAGTTTCCTCGGATTAGCAGGATATTACCGGAGGTTTGTTGAGGGGTTTTCTGTGATCTCCGCCCTTTGACAAGACTTCGAGGAAGAGTGTGGCCTTGGATGGGCGGATGAGTGTCGAGGAGTTTCGATGAGTTGATACATCGGTTGACTCTGGCCGGTGTTAGCCTTGCCATCTGGATCGGGAGGTTTGAGGTTCTGATGATGCTTGGTGGGTTTAAGCCGTGTCTTGATGCACATGGGAGAGTCATAGCGTATGCATCGAGACGATTGAGCCCATGAGGTAATTATCCGTGCATGACTTGGAGTTAGCGGTACGTGGTGTTTGCTCGAAGATCTGGAGACATTATTTGTATGGGAGACTTTCCGGATCTTCACCGATCATAAAGCTTGAGGTATTTGTTGAGTCGTGAGAGCTGAATCTGAAGCGAAGGAGATGGTTGGAGTTGCTTAAGGATTCTGTTGCCTTATCGAGTACCACCTGGAAAGGCCAATGTGGTGGTGATGCATTGAGTAGGAGATCGCATGGTAGTGCGGCCCAGATTCGAGTTTCGAGGTTGCCATGCTTAGTTCGGTTAGGAGCACTTAATGTGCGAGATAGATTTAGTCGGGATGGAGCTCGATTGCGACTCGAGGTGAGACCGATGTGCATGGCGGATTAGGAGAGTGCGGGATCGGGATCAATATTGGTTAGATTGATTGATGAGTCGGATCGGGATGGCGATCTGAGTTTGGTGAGGATGACACTTTGTGGATGGGCGGAGGTTGTGTGTTCTCGATGTGGAGGATCGGGCGTGAGATCTTAGAAGAGGCTCATTTGGCCGCTTATGCCATGCATCAAAGGGTCACCAAGATGTATCGTACTCTTAAGTTGCATTTACGGTGGCGAGCATGAAGAGGCATGTGGCGGAGTATGTTTCTCGGTGTTTGGCGTGCGGCGAGTTAAGGCCGAGCACCGGGCCCCGATTAGGAGATGCGATTCGTTGCCCATTCAGTGGAAATGGGAGCGTATTACGATGGATTTTATCATGGGGTTGCCGGGACGCCGAGAGCAGTGATGCTATCGGGTCATAGTGAACCGATTGACTAAATCGGCTCACTTCTTGCCGATGAGGAGAGCAATACCCTCGATCAGTTGACCCGAAGTATGTAGCGAGATAGTTCATTGCATGGGGTCCCGATTTGATAGTGTCGATAGGGATCGAGTTTACTTCGAATTTTGGAGAGTCTGCGATCGGTATGGGGACGATTGAACTTGATCTGCGTTTCATCCTCGGACAGATGGGAAGAGTGAGAGGACTATTGAGTTCGTTGAGGATATCTTTGAGAGCTTGTGTGTTGGAGTTTGAGGTGCGTGGGATCGATGTTGCCTCTGGTAGAGTTTGCATACAATAATCGATACAGTAGCATTGGTATGGCACCTTACGAGGCATTATATGGACGTCGTGCAGATCCCTCTTTCTTTGGGATGAAGAGGGTGTGAGGATGTTAGAGGTCCGAGTTGATCCAGACCTGATTGATTGAGTCGCATCAAAGCGGCTCGGGGCGAGAGAAAGAGCTATGTGGATCAGCATCGGAGAGAGATGGAGTATGCTGTAGGTGACAGAGTATTCCTCAGAGTGTCTCCGTGGAGAGGAGTTCTCAGATTTGGCCGTAAGGGCAAGTTGAGTCCTCGGTATATCGGTCCGTATGAGATTACAGGAGGATTGGACCGTTAGCCTCTGAGTTGGCCTTGCCAAGAGAGATGTCTCAGTTGCATGACGTCTTTCATGTGAGCATGCTTCGGAGATATCGTTCTGACCCGACTCATGTGATTCCGGCTCAGGAGATAGAGATTGCCAGTGACTTGAGTTATATTGAGGCACCGTGCGGATTATTGGATCGTGGGTTAGCGGTTGAGGTCTCGGGTTATTCCATTGGTGAAAGTCCTTTGGAAGAACCATTCATCAGGAGGCGACTTGGGAGGCGAGGAGCACATGAGGAGGCGATACCCTCATCTGCTCGATCGGTCGAGTAAGAAAATTTGGGACGAAATTTTTATTAGGAGGAGAATTGTAACATCCGTCACGGATGGGATGTGTACAGATTCATTGCATTAAATTTGTACATGTGCATGAATTATAGTATATTGTATAATTGGCATTTGTATGTACATGCATGTATGACATATTTCGATTTGATTTGCATAACTTAGATTTGGAAAATTGATTAGGTTAATTGGGTTGTGAGAAATTGAATTGGCATGAGAAATGAGTAATTGGGTTGCAAATTGAGATCCGGAAATGATTAGGGTAAGTATGATAATTAGGTCAAATTAGGCTCGAGAATTTGATTTGAGTTAGAAATGAGATTTGGGAAGTTGAATTGTGAAATTGGAGTATATGCTAATGAGTTTTCTATTTTGTGGATTTATAGGAATTTTCTAGAATTTTTGGAGCATTAGGCTCGGATGAAAAATTTGATAAATGGTAGTTAATTGAATATCCGGTTCAAATTGATTATCCAATGGCATGGACGGGTTAGAAATTTGATTTGGGAAATTAGGGTTTAGCCTTTGAAATTAGGGAGAAATTAGAATTTGAAATTGGCTCGAGGTGGTTCGGATCGGATGGTGGCAATTCCATTTGCCAAACAAGCCCTAGTATCCTTTATATTTATACCCACCCTTTGAAGATTTTGCCTCCCACGAAGCTTTCTCCTTCTTCTTCTTCGTTCTCTTCTTCCTCTTCGTGATCATTTTCTTTTGGAGATTTGAGGTTCTTCATCAAGTAAGTTACTTCTATCTTGTTTTATATGGTTTGATTAGTTGATTTATAGAGTTTATTAGAGAATTAAACATGAAAATCTAAGGATTTGGGTTTAGGATTTCAAAATGGTTTCGGTGGTTTTAGGGTTGAATTTTAGGAATTTGATTGTTTGATAAAATGGAAGCTAAAGAGTTGTTCTATGATGTGTATAAAATGATTTAGGAGTGATTTGTGAGGAAAAACTAGGATTTGGTGATGTTTCTTTGAAAATCTGCAAAATCTGGTTTTCAGGCGTGTATGTAAATGCACGTCGCAGCGTGATAACGAACACGCCGATGACAGCAGAATTGCTTCAGACGTTGCGACGTGTGCTTAGAGCGCCGCCTTGTGAGGAGGACAAGTATCGCGTCATGACAAGCAACGTCGTGCGTCGCGACGATGGGATCTTGATTTGCTGCATGGCGGTGCTTGCGGAAAGTTATTTTGCGAAATGAAATTTAGGTTTTCACAATTTGGGATTAGGCAATTGATGATTCAATTGGCTATGGATTAAATTCAATTTGGAGATTGTGAATTTGGAAATTTGAAATTTAGTTAGAATTAAGGATTGTGATCGGAAATTGAATTAGGTCGGAAATGTCATAATTTGCATAGTATGTACATGATTTGATTCATATGCATAATTAAGCATCGAATTGGTACCGATAATAATGTTATGTATATTTTGATTGATATAGCGGCTCAGCGGATCGCCGATCGTCGACGTGGCGAGACTTCCGGCGATAGCTTCGGAAGTTACGAGGTGAGTAACCTAGTTGGTTTCTCAATCTCTTATGTGTTATATGCTTCGTATGTGAACTATCGTGTCTTTGATTATGTGATTACGATTAAATGATTCGCATGAGATATATCGGTATGAATTGTAAAAGCATCTAGGCATGATTAGAAATCGATGTAAACGGTTGTGGTGGAGCACATTACGATCCGAGTGGAGCTATAAGCTCATCAATTGTGTTAAGTGAAAAGGGATTAGTGAATACCGGAGGGCTCTCCTATCCACTAGTGCTTGCGTGGGCGATAGTGCATACCCGAGGGCTCTCCTACCCCGCAAACGCGATTACGTGTGATGTGCCCGAAATGGGATAATTCGGCGCCAGATCACAACGCTAATAATGAATCGGAAATCATTGTGCATATTATGCGTGTTCATGCTATGAATGTGCTATGGACTAGCCGCCAATGTGTGATTTTGATGTTGTAAATTTCGAGTTATGATATGTGTTGATTTATGCATATTTTGCGTAATGCATGAATGGGTAAACCATCGATGATGGTTACTCATTGAGTTTCGCAAACTCATCCAAATTGCGACTATTTTTGGAGACGGTAGTGTGACTCTAGCTCCGGATTTTGAGACTTTTCTGCTTGTGTGTCTTAGCAAGAGAAGCATGGCCCACAATTCGGTCACCGGGGATCCTTTGGGATATTTTGGGATGACCTAGATAGGAGCTATTCTTGTTTATTTTGGGCTTTTGCGATTGTAAATTATGATCGGATATTGTATTTAACATTTATGAATGAAATGAGAAGTACTCTTTGGTTTTAAAATTTAGTGATTGTGATCTTCTTGCTTTGATTATATTGATGCCATGAGGTTTTATTAGAAGCGATTATGCAGTAGTGCAACCTCATCGTAGGGTATGTATCGGTATGATCTACGGGCGTATCGGTGTATACTCTACGGTAAGGGGGCGCTACACTCTCCATTCTCTTTCTCTCGTTCTCTTATCCGGCAGCTACTTCTCCCTCTCCAATGACAATAAAACCATCACACAACTTCCTTCACACCACCACCTCACCACTTTCAGCCCTCCTCCACGTGGACCACACCACCACCGAAGCATTTTCAGGCTTCAGCCCTCCTCCACATGGCACGCACTACCTTCTAGCTTTAGTTATCTATTGTTTCGTGCCACCGCCGCATCTGGAATTGTCAGATCTGGAAAAGATACAGATCCAAACCTAACTTGACTAAAAAACTAGAAGTAAATACATTGTGAATTTTTTTAGGTGTGTTTTCAATTGATTTTTTCTAATTAATTGCATTTGTTATGGTGAATGGGTTGGATTGTTGGAATTAAATTGTGAATTGGATTTGTGATTTATGTTGGGTTAGAATGGATACCTAGATTGGAGTTGAATGAAATGATGCACGATTTTGTTTTATCTGGTTGGTGATTTGTTTTATGTCTGGTTTGGTTTATGTGGGATTTATCTTAAGTTTTTTTGAAGAAGTTGGTGAATGAAATGCACGGGCATGTATGAATTGAAAATTGAAAGTTGAAAGTTGAAACTTAAAACCGAGAATGAGAATGTAAAGTAATCTTGTTATTATTTAAACTTTAAAGTGAATAATTATTTAATATAATATTTTGTTACATTGTCTTAAAATTAGTATAATAGTATTGGTAAATAATTAATTAATATAAATTTTTTACATAATCTTAAAATTAGTATAATAGTCTTGAGTATAAAATTATGTCATTGCTAATTAATAATAATGCAATTGTGGAGGAGGAAGTCCCTCATTGTATAGTAAATTAGTAATAAAACTAAAATCCAATCAATTGTATTTCTAAATAATTAACATTTTCTATGTGTATAGTTGATTTATATAATTGTATCTATATTTTCTTCATTTGATAAAAGCATAGATCTATTGATTCTTTCTATTATTCATTAGCAAACTCTTTCAATTAAGTTGTCAAGTTGATTAGTTGATTAATTGGTAATCACAATTAAATTGTTATGTATATCATATAATAGACCAAGAAAGCTAGCATATTTACTTTGGATGCCATGCACTTAAATTTATCAAACCATTGGTCGGTTTATCATAAGAAGAGAAAACTCTATTTTTTTTTCTTTCACTTTTTAATGGGTCATGAAAAGATGAGGAAAGAATAGCAATATAATATAAGGAAAAATAAGTGCATTTTGAATTGTGTAGGATAAAATTGAATTGTGTTGGATGAAATTGAATTGTATATGATGTAATTATACAAAATGAGTTATATTACATATGATGGACATGTGTATTGTGTAATTATATATGTTGAATACTTGAATTATTAGTTTTGACTTATTGATGAATTGTATTGGATAAAATTGAATTATGTTGGATAAAATTGAATTGTGTATGATTTAATCATACAAAATGAGTTATATTACATATGATGGACATGCATATTGTGTAATTGTGTACGTTGAATACTTGAATTGTTAGTTTTGACTTATTGATGAATTGTTTTGGATGAAATTGAAATGTGTATGATGTAATCATACAAAATGAGTTATATTACATATGATGGACTTACATATTATGTAATTGTATGTGTTGAATACTTGAATTATTGGTTTTTACTTATTGATGAATTGTATTGAATAAAATTGAATTGCGTTGGATGAAATTGAATTGTGTATGATTTTGATATATGTCTTCATTTAGTGTTACAGATAATGAAAGGAAGTTTAAGTATTCCTAATCAAATCGCTTCAAGAAGATACAATGATCTAGTTTGGACTCATGTTGCATTGATCTTAGGTCAAAAGAACCATATAATCTGCTTGTTTTGTAATAAGCATTTGAAAGGTGGAGGAATCATCTAATTAAAGAAGCATTTAGTTAGAGTTAAAAGAGATGTGGAACCCTATACAAAAGTAAGCCATGATGTGAAGTGGCAAATGAAACTTTGCTTGAAGAATATCAACACAAGAAAGATAGAAGGGAAAGACTGAATTATCAAATTGGTAGTGGAAGTTTGTTTGCTAGTTTTCGTGATGGTTGTGGAAATGTTGAAGATGGTAGTGGTAGTGGTACAACCCAGGTCCAGCAAGAAGTGAATGTTACATCTTGACCTAATGCTAGGAAAAGAAGGAAACATATGATGAATTTTTTGCACTACAAACAACTTATGGAACCCAACCTTCAATTCGTAATGTTATGTAATTAAGAGATGCGACTCACGTTGTTGATATGATAATGGCTAGATGGTGATATAATACAGGTTCAACATTTAATGCTTCGCAATTATATTATTATTAACCTATGATGGATGTCATAGCCCTTTACAGTCTAAGATACAAAGCTCCTTCAATTGATGACTACAAAAGTAAACATTTGAGTTGCGTAGTTTCTGAAATTAAAAGTTATTTAGATGAAAGAAGAGTAGATTGGGCTACTTATGGGTGTTCAATCATATGTAATGGTTGGACAAATAATAAACATGATACGATTATACTTTTTTAAGTTTATTATGCAAATGGTTCAATGTTTTTTAAGTCTATTGATGCATCTGGTTTTGTTAAGAATATTGCTATTTTATTTGAGATATTTGATGAAGTTGTAAATGAAGTGGGGGCAGAAAATATTGTTTAACTTTTTACTAATAATGATTTTGCTTATAAAGTGATAGGAAGAAGGTTATAAAATAAGTATAATTATTTTTTTAGACTCCTTGTGCTATACATTGCATTGACCAAATGCTGGAAAATATAGGGGATGCTAGGTAATTTCCCATTATTGATGAGACTATGCGGAAAGCCAAAAAGGTGACCAAGTTCATCTATAATCATGCATATATGTTGAATTTAATGAAAAAGGAATTTACCAATGGTGGGAATTTGTGTCGTTCTATTATGACAATATTTGCAACAGATTTCTTATCACTTTAGTCTTTTGGTACAATGAAGAAAGAGTTAAGACAAATGTTTATAAGTGATAAGTGAGTTGCATCTTGGCATGCTAGGTCTAATGGTGAATTGAAGGTTTCTAAAATTACACTAGAAGATAGTGAATTTTAGTCTCAATGCCAATTTGTTATCCGAGTCTGTGAGTCTTTAGTGAGGTACTTCATTTGGCTGATATTAAAGAAAAGACAACTATGGGTATTTTTTATGCCATAGAGAGGGCGAAGGAAGCAATTAAGGTTAATATGAAACATAAGTCTTCTTTATCCACACCATATCTTATAATCATCAATGACAGATGGGAAAGGTAAATTTATTCTCCATTGTTTGTAGCTGGGGCGTTTTTTAATCCTATTATCTTTTTTGGACCAGGTTTTACAAAGAAAGATAAAGTTAATAGGGGAATGATATTTACTATTATAACAATTGTTGCCCATGACTTGATGCAAGATATCCTAAGCTTACAAATGGAGCTTTATAAGTAGTGTTATGGGGATTTTGAAATGTCGATTGCTATTAGACAAAGAGCAAAATTTTCTCCAGGTATCAGTTATTTCTTTTTTCACTTGTTGAAAATTAATTATTATTTTATTTGTTTTTAATATCTTACGACTTAGAAGTTTTTGATGTAATCAATTCAGAAGTGGTATTCCATAATTGCAAAGGTTGGCAATTCAAATTTTAAGTCAATGTGTGAGTGCAATAGGCTGTGAAAGAAACTAGAGCACATTTGAATTCATCCATTTCAAGAAAATGAATAGATTGGAGCACAAGAAATTAAATGACATGGACTTCATTCATTAGGATTTAAAGCTTTTTTAAAAAGTATGTTATTATCTTTATTAATTTTGATATAATTTCTTATAATTTTCTAATGATTAAATTTTATTGTTTACTAGGACTCTTAATAATACAAGTAGTTCAATATATCTAATTTGCATTGATAATATCAATCTTTTAACATATTGGGTTTATGAGAAACTAAGTTTGCTATATGCGAATAACTTGGAAGATAATCTTAGATTAGAAAGTATTGACATATCATTTGGTGCATTGATTTTGAATGATGGTGATAATGAGGCTCCTCTTAATGATGAAGATTTTGTATTAAATGATAATTAAGGTCAATATAGTTATAACGAGTATCCTTCCATAGATGATTAATGAAGTTCTAGACTTCGGGTTTTATTTTCCTCTTCTTTTAATTTTTCTTTTATTTGATGTATATGCTAGATTCTATATATGTAATGTAATTGTAAATATTTTATTTTAAATTTTACTTCTACTTGGATGTTTTCTTATCACGAACTTTTGTCGTAAATTGTAATAGTTTGAGAGTTAAGAATATTTATTGTTCTTTTTATTTGATGTTTTGATGTAATTATTATTTATTATATGATGAAATTGTAATATTTTAAATATTTTGTATTATTCTTAATTTTATATTTGTATGATGATGATTGTCTATTTTCATATTTATTGTAGTTATTATTTATATATGAAATATTTGAAAATTATTGTTATTTCATATTAATTGTGGTTATTATTTATTATTATAATTTTTAGAGGCAAGGTTTATGTAAACTTATAAAGTATACTGTACAATATGGCAATGGACTATTTTGCAATTTTAAAAAATTTTAGGGACTATTTTATAAATTTTAAAAATTACTCGAAATGGTATCCAGTATTAACTGATATTGATACATTACTGTACCAAAATTTAATCCGATACTAGGGCCAGTACAGTATTTGCAACATTGGCTACTACACAGAATGTTTGGCTCAGGAACTTGATTTTTTAGTTGTTTATGGTTGATTTAATAGCTAGACCTATTCGATTAATCTTTCTGCTGTGATATTAAGTAACAACACCAAGACTATCATATGGTATAAGCATTTGGAGATCAAGTATCTGACGATCAATGAGTTAATCTAGAGAGGTAACATGAGGTGGAGCACTTGAGGAACGATAATATGCTTGATGATCCTATGACTAAAGAACTTCACCCATATGTTTTTGAGAGACGGGTATATAGTATGGATGTATTGGAGTCTTTAGACATTGTTAGTTAGGGATTATTCTGTTTGCCCCTAGTACATTTTTATGTATTTTCATGTATTATGACGTTATGTTTTATGAATAAAGACGATCATCATTTTAGTCTCAGTCATACATGTTATATATATTGTCATGATACAGTAAGATTTGTGTCGATCTTAAGCATTTAAAAAGGTGTATATATATATATATATATATATATCCATGAATTTTGATATGACATAAGAGATATAAGTGTTAGATCTTATAAAGGTTTTCTCTAATGTAATTTAGCATTCAATAAGATAAAACAAATTTCTCTAATGCTGTTTAGCATAAAATTCAAAGAAATTGAGATCTACAAATGGAAAGATGATATATTTCAAATCATACAAGTTTCATCCTAGTTTGTCACACTCCATTTTCTCATTCATGTTAGTGAGACATTAGATATGCGTGATTGTATTGGATCTGTATCACATATGACATATGCATTTAATATTTTTCGACATCGAGAGTCTTATGGGACAGAATGATGAAATTTCATTATCTTTGAATCAAATGTTTTTTTAAAGATGGTCGACTTATATATTGATTTGGCATAATCATTTTTGCACTGGTTTTTATAATTGTTAAAACTATTGTAATTAATTATTGTCCAATTGGGAGAATATTAGAATTTTTTCGAATATTGGACAACAATTACTTACAATTTTATCAGTTTTAATAAATTTATTAGTAAGCGAATCAAATTTGATTAGGTTAGAAGATAATAAAGTAGTCCGATAAAGGATTTGAATTAATGGCTTAAATTTAGTGAAAAAATAGACCTTAATCAACGTGGGTCATACTTGTATTGGGTCTGTGATTAAAAAATCTGATATGAATGCTATGTATATATATGATTAAAGTATCGTGTAGTTGCTTAAGAAAGTCGTGAGTATTAAGTTATGCAGTACCCTTTTTATATACCGGGCCGTGCAAGATGAGAGGCTGAGGAACATGGTGGCGGTGAGCGTGATTGTTGAGAATTGTTTCTAGCAATGGTCTTGATATTATCATCTTCCATGGTTTACTCACCATTTCTCTACTCTCGAAAGTCACAGGCGAAAAATATGAACTATACATGAAAAATACCCATCACTCACTAAAAATAGTACAAAAAAATACTATCCCTCAATACAACCTCAGTATGATCTATATTATCATTCTTCGCAAGCGTGGCCTTTATACGTAACATCCTCAGATCGTGCAACAGTTTAGGGATTCGAGGGCACTGAGTTGGAGTGCGTTTCATATTGTCTGTTTTTGGGGAAAACATAGGAAAAGAAAGGAGATGTCAAATGCAGCCAATACTGGTAACGCCGTTAACTCATGGACAGAGAACATAGAGGTTAATATTTGAAGCGGTCAAGTACACATAACATATGGTGAACCGGCCACATTTCTTTTTTTTCAGGTAAAAGGAAAAAATTCCCGCAATGGACATATAAAACCGTAGAATTGCTATATTCTCAGGGCACTGTTCAGGAAAGACTCATAGTGACCATAATATGCTATTACCTATATATATCTATCCCTGATGGTGATTATAATCTGCTATATATATATACTGCTAGTATTTATGTATTTACTCTTTTAACCTGTATTATTATTATCATGTTATATCTGCATATGGTCTACTAGAAATAGCATCTCTATAATACGGAGATAAGGTTGTGTACTATCAAACCTCTCAGATCCTACTTCATTGTGAGACTTCGAGATACGATGATGATTAGTATACTTCCTTATATGCCCTGTTAAAAGCTAGAAGTACTTCATCAGCATTTTTTATCATGTATCTTATTAAAAGTACAAAATTTCAGTAAATGTTTATTAATTTATATTGTAATTATGAAAATATAAATTAAATTATAAACAATCTGATTTTGACTCAATTATTCTAACTATTTATGTAAAATAAACAATAATTTTAATGATAAAATGTCATAATAATAGGGTAATTTTTTATTATTAATGTAATCAAATGAATGTTAAATAAGAATTTGTATATTTATTAATAAATATCAATTATAATTGAATTAAAAATGAATAAAATATTTTAATCACCATATTAATGATAAAAGGTATTATTATTATTATTATTATTAAAAATTAATTAACTTTATCATATTAATTATGTTTCATAATCAGATTAAATTAACAAAGAGAATCCCAATTTTCATTAAAGTGGACAGTTTAGCCCTCAAAGGGTGTGACTCGATAGTTGAGAGCGGGGCTTGACTTTGGTTGGAGTCTCGATTGATTTAAATCTTAATTTTCTTGTAGGCGCTGTGACAACCGAAGTTTTACCTGTAGATGGAGAATTAGTTGAGCCTTGATGATGAGGTCTTGGCTTTAGTTCGCATTTGACGCAGAAGTCTTGTTAATTGGTTTCAAAAGAAGTGTCTTTCATTTGCGCTTATAAGTTTTTTCGAATAAAAAAAAATTAAAGCGGACAGATTACAATATGAAATTTATTTCCAATTTCACAAACTTATGCTTTTCTTGAACAAGGGTAAACTGGTATTAGTCTATTAGAGCTTAGCGAGAGGCTAACTAGCGATAGATTTGCTCAAAATGGTCAGAAACTTCTAGAGAGGCGTAGAAGACGTTGAGCGATCGGCGAATCGGAATGGCGGCGACCGGAGTGTCGTTGAAGTGCGGCGACTGCGGAGTTCTCTTGAAGTCGGTGGAGGAGGCTCAAGAACATGCGGAACTTACCAAACACTCCAACTTCTCTGAATCCACCGAGGCTGTGCTCAACCTTGTTTGCTCTACTTGTGGCAAGCCCTGCCGATCCAAAACTGTAATTAACGCAACACATTGACGATTAAACTTTCCGTTTTTTTTTTGTGATGCCTTTGGATTTCAGGCCTTTTCAGGTTTCAATTTTGTGATCTGGGTCCCTGTTTCTTGAAATTCTTTAATATTGGTAATTGATGTATTGTTTTAACGCCGTGATTTATGGTTTTAGGATGAAAGTTGATGTTTGACTCTTCAAGAGCTTGGAATGCCTTTAATTGAGGATTTCTAACTTAGTGATTTCCTATCTCTAATACTTATTATCAATCAGTTTGGATCATTTATGACTGTTGTGTGCTGTGGATATTTTTCATGAAGGAGAGTGACTTGCACACGAAGAGAACTGGTCACACCGACTTCGTGGATAAGACTTCCGAGGCTGTAAAACCCATAAGTTTAGAGGTTCCAAAAGTGTCAATGGATGTTGACGAGCCTGTCAATGCAAGCACTTCTTCCCAGCCTGACGGTACAATCTCTTTGTGCGCTCTAGTTGTTATGCAGTAAGCATATCGTACTTTACTGTTTTTTGATAAGCAAATGATGACACGTAGTTTTAATTTCCTAAGCATCTATTATTATGATTCGTGTCTGCATAACTGTAAGTTACTTTTCTCATTTCTAGTTTGCGTAAATTTAAAATATTGGTTTGGAAATAATCTTATACCAACAAGTGGCTAAATGTTAAGACAATTTATACCATTGTTGATGGAACTTAAATGGGCACTGAAAATGTAAATAAGGGTTCTTCTTGTCCTTTGATATTCTGTTATGGACTTTCCTGTATTTGTTGCTGAGTTCCTTTGTATTTATTGTCTTGAGCGAAATGATTTTGAGCAGACATAGTGCAAACATGTTGTAGTAGTTGGAAAAATTATTTCTCATGTTATTGTTGAGATAAGCAATTGGAAAGAATAGATGATGCTTTTAATCCGCCATTTCGTTTCCATTGGCACGGTCCTATTTGGCTGAGATTTTATTAAAATCTCTTCAAATTGATAGTTTTTGGTAGGCATCTGTTAATATGCTTGCTTAATTCCTTGCAATCTCTCCTGTAGAAATGGTTGCCCCAGAGGTTGACAAAAAGCTTCTAGAGGAGCTGGAAGCAATGGGTTTCTCAACAGAACGGGCAACTCGTGCCCTTCATTATTCTGGTGAGATCATTGCTTTTATATTCATATTTCTTGATCAGACTTCAGAAGTCACAATTGGCAATGATTGATGTTCAAATGCATTTATGAAATCGCAGTCTTTGTAGTTTTAATATAATGGTTTTTTTTTAAGCTCCATGTAAAAGGTTTGAGCATTGTGATGTAAGATAAGTTCTCCTAACAAGGAATCTGTGGAATAAATAGATAACTGGGAATAGAATTGCATATGTTGAAGATATAGATTAGATAAGATCAATCTTATGGGATAAGATTATTAGAAACAGAAATCCCTATAATCAAGGGATTTCTGCTATAGACTTCTAGATATAGTTTAGTTTAGATTGATACCTATTTTCCTGTTGATTAGTTGTATGTATATGATAGAATCTACGGGGGAGAGAGTCATTTAGCAAATGAGAGGAACAATAGAAAAGGGAATAAACCGTTAGTGTGGAAAGTGTATTCCAGAAGGAAGAACAGTGGGCCAGGGGGAAGTTAGTTATCAGCTAAGGTGGCAGATTAGTTAGGCATAACAGAATGTACCTGGGGAGGGGATTTATGTTAAGGGACAGAGAGAAGGGAAGAGGGTAGGCAGAAAAGTGAGAATATTGTGTGACAGAAGGATATTCATACCTTCTGAGGAGCAATTCTGCTCTGGTTAGTGAGAAATACCATACTTCTATACTGTAATGATATATACATTACGGTTATATTGCAATAATACAGTAAATCTCTAGTATTCTAAGACTAGAGTTCTATCAATATATATGTATCTGTGTATATCAAAGATATAGAAGTCTTCCTGGAAATCTTAACATGGTATCAGAGACCTAAGGTTTTCTGGAAGTATTCTTTGTTTTTCTGGGGACAGCCTTCATTGCTGCTCATTCTTGTTAGATTTCTCAATTTCCATAACTATTATTTTACCCAATTTTCAATCTTTCCCCTTTTTTCATCATGGCAAATTCTGGAACTTCTCAAACCACTATTTCTAGCCCAGATGAATCTGTCTCTGTCTAGAAAATTGGGAACTACATAATGTTCGTGCCTCCAACATACACAATGGCAAGAATTACCTCAAGTGGTAACTTCCTTTCTCAAAGGGAAAGGGCAGCTTGATCATCTACTAAGATTAGGACCAACAACAGGGAATTCAGCAGCAGAAACATGGGAAGAAGATGACTCCATGATCATGTCATGGTTGTGGGACTCCATGGAACCTTCAATCAGTGATACGTGCATGCTTTTAACCACTGCAAAGGAGATTTGGGATTGTGTTCAACGTACGTATTCAAAGGCATGCAATGTTGCTCAAATATATGAATTAAGATCAAAGCCCATGCCACCAAGCAAGGAGACAAATCAGTCACAAAATATGCTAATACTCTGCGAACTTTGTGGCAAGAACTTGACCATTATTAGGTCATTGAGATGAAAGTCCTGAAGATGTTTTTTTGAAAAATTTCATAGAAAAAGAGCGTATTTATGATTTCTTGGCTGGATTAAACCCTAAATTTGCTCAAGTCAAGGTTCAAATTCTTGGAAGGGAGTCCATACCCCACTAGAAGAGGTTATTTTCCTGATTAGAACAAAGGAGAGTAGAGGAAACATGATGCTTGAGGCCCAGAAGATGGATGGGTTAGCAATGGTGATAAAGATAGATAAACAAGACAAAGAAAGGAGTGATCAAGCCCAACCTAAGCAATCTGGAAAGGGCAATGTGTGGAAGGAAAATAAGGATAATCTATGGTACACTTACTGCAAAAAACCGAAACACACAAAGGAGACCTGATGGAAATTGAATGGGAAGCCACCAAGTCGTGAATGGGGAAATCGAGGTGGTCAATCACGACCGCGGGCACATTCGGCTGAATAGAAGGAAGATGAAGAAAATCCAGCAGTAGGATTCTAGTAGCAAGGAGTCTTAGCAATGAAGAGATTGAGGAATTAAGGAATGGAATAGACTCAATCACCTTGAACCATATAAAAAAACTAAGATAAATACACCTTGATCCTTCCTTAGTTCTTCAAATAAAGATTCCGTTTGTTGAACCATCCCCGTCTAGGTCATCCATCATTTAGAGTTCTAAAAACTATGTTTCCCCACTTGTTTCAAGGATTAGATATCTTTGAATTTCATTGTGAAACTTGTGAATTGGCAAAACATACTCTTGTATCTTTTCCTATTAATAATAAAAGAGCTTCTCATCCTTTTCACGTGATTTTTAGTGACATATGGGGTCCATCCACTATACCCAATATTTTTGGAGCCCGTTGGTTTGTCTCTTTGATTGATGATTGTACTCGGGTTACATGGTTATTTCTCCTTAAACAAAAATCTTATGTAGGGATTGTTATTCCAAATTTTCATTCAATGATTCAAAATCAGTTTGGGGAAAGATAAAGGTGTTTAGAACGGACAATGTGTTAGACCCAGGACACCTAGAATAATACTTACAGATTTAGTAAATATATAAATATATATATATATGAGGATTAGGTGACAACCCCATGATTGGTTGTCGATTAAGCTGATTCTATTACTCTAACGTAATTCTTAGTATAAATAAACGATAGATGGGAAGAGTGAGGGGGATATATATCTTGTTGAGAGAAAGTGTGAGCCTAAAATTGGAGGTTTACGGTCCTCGAAACCGATTATTGTTCGTATTCCTATACGGATTCTATAGCAAATACATATTTTCTTTAATTGTTTTCGGATTCTATCACTGGTATCAGAGCATAGATCCTAACAATGGCTAATAAGAAGGGGGATAATCGCATGGATGGGATTGAGAAGGAAATAGAGAACTTACGGGAAGATTTCCAGAAGCAATTTGAGCTCTTGAGGGAAGAACGGAGACTCGAGAAGGAAACGTTGCAACAAAGTTGGGAGCAATCCCGACTTGAGATGAAGGAGTGCGTGAGATGATGAAGCAAATTGTGAGTTACAAAGAAGCCATGAAGAGTGGGGAGGATTCAGGCAACATGAGCAAGGAGGCGGACCCACGTGGGGACAAGGGGAAGGGCCCGATGGAACAGACCTGGAAGGTTGGGCCAGTAGTAGGGGTCGAACAAGCCCAAGGAGTCCCGATACCCTCGAGTTCATTGCTCGAGATGTGTCCTCACGGAGTATGGGTGGCCTAAGGCGGCTTCCGAGAACAAACAGCATGTTTGGGTGCCGCAAGGGCGAGACCGAAGGGGACCACTGGAGGGAGTAGAGCGGGAACATGGGCCACCAGGAGAAGGATGGAGGGACCTGACCGACGAACAGCCACTCGGGTTCGGACGACAGGGGGATCCTCGGCGTGACTGTCGCGCAAGGCGGGTGGAGATGCCGGTGTTCGACGGCAAAGACCCCGATGGGTGGATCTATCGGGTAGAACGGTTCTTTTCGGTGGGACACTTTCATGAGAGGGAGAAGATGGAACTGGTGTCGTTGAGCATGGAGAAAAAAGCGCTGGCATGGTTTCGGTGGGTGGAGGGCCGACGGCCGATCCGAACATGGGAGGAGTGTAAGGGTCTACTGGTGGAGAAGTTTCGGCCCGTACAGGAGGGAACCCCATGTCAACGCCTACTGGCCATCAAGCAAACAGGTACTGTAGACGAATATATTTGTCGGTTTGAGGAATTAGCAGCACCATTGTCTGAGTTACCCGATGAGGTATTGGAGAGCTCCTTCTTGAATGGTCTGTCGAAGGACATTCGGCTGGAGCTGCTCATCGCCAGTCCTCGCAGCTTGGGACGGATGATGATTTTAGCTCAGCAGATAGAGGAGAAGAACAAAGTTATAGGGGGTAACAGGACAATCGGCTATGGTGGGCACATGGGGTGGGAAACAGCTGGAGAGCAGGAGAA
The DNA here is from genome assembly GCA_029891385.1 of Erythroxylum novogranatense. NCBI lineage: Eukaryota > Viridiplantae > Streptophyta > Magnoliopsida > Malpighiales > Erythroxylaceae > Erythroxylum > Erythroxylum novogranatense. The sequence goes on from CM057224.1 coordinate 40,342,284, forward strand.
AGGTGGGGCTAAAGCAGGCTGCGCCACTGTCACAGACAAAGGAGAGGCAAATTTTAAGCGTTTAACCTTTAGTGAGCTACAGGAGAAGAGGAGACGGGGGCTGTGTTTCAAATGCGACGAAAAATACACCCTCGGCCATCAGTGTAAAATGATAAACCTGAATGTCATTACGGTCCTTGATGAAGAAAAAGAACAGGAGGAGGAGTTGGAAAGAAATGAAGTGGCAGCAGGCTAGATTTTTTGGCTTTCACCTTGAGGACAAGGTGAAACTGATGGGGGAGTATTGTTAGACCCAGGACACCTAGAATAATACTTACAGATTTAGTAAATATATAAATATATATATATATGAGGATTAGGGCTGACAACCCCATGATTGGTTGTCGATTAAGCTGAATCTGTTACTCTAACGAAATTCTTAGTATAAATAAACGATAGATGGGAAGAGTGAGGGGGATATATATCTTTGTTGAGAGAAAGTGTGAGCCTAAAATTTGGAGGTTTCTGGTCCTCGAAACCAGTTATTGTTCGTATTCCTATACGGGATTCTATAGCAAATACATATTTTCTTTAATTGTTTTCTGGATTCTATCACAATGCTAGAGAATATTTTAACCAAGTCTTATCTCCTTACTTCCAATCACATGGTATTATTCATGATTCATCTTGTGTTAATACCCCTTAACAATGGACTCACTCCTTACTTCCAATGGAGTGACTCCTAGGGTATTTGGGCGTACTGCTTTTGTTCATGTCCATAGACAAAATCAGGGGAAGCTTGATCCTAGAGCCATTAATTTTGTGTTTCTAGGATACTCATTAACTCAAAAGGGACACAAGTGTCACAATCCATCTACAAGAAGTACCTATATCTCAGTTGATGTCACTTTCTCAAAGTGCAAATACTTCTTCTCAAAGTCCTATCTTCAGGGGAAGAATAGCATAATGGAAGATAGCCCTTATTGTTCCTTCGAACCAATAAATAACCTAGACCTCACTCGTACTCCAACTCTTGTCCACTAAAGCCAACCAAATCCTATCAGCATCACAAAACCCGAGCCAAGTCTAGACACACTTAGTTAACTCCCATCCTAGCCAGAACCCCCTACAAGTTTCCAAGTTTTCCTCAAGTATACTCAAGGAGAAAAGGCATTCCAAAATCGAAGCAAACTACAGACATTCCAGGACTGAAGCAAGTTCAAGAATCAGCTCCTAATCCTGGAAATGAGATCACCGTGAGTTCTCAACCATGCTCAAATATCCAAACAGGTAAACATTCCACTAATCCAAGTGATGATTTAGACCTTCCTATTGCTGTTAGGAAAAGAACTAGAGAATGCACCCATTGATCACTCTATCCACTTTCCCATTATATCTCCTTCAAACACCTCTCGCCTACCCATCAAAAGGTTTATTGTGAGTTTAAATACAATTGCTATTCCTAACACTGTTTTTGAGGCCTTATCAAAAAACGAATGGAGAGATGCTATGAGAGGAGAAATGAATGCTTTGGAGAAGAATCATACTTGGGAGGTTGTTGACAAACTGAGAGGGAAGAACATTGTTGACTGTAAGTGGATCTACACACTAAAATACAAGGTCGATGGCTGCTTAGAGAGATATAGGTTGGTAGCTAAAGGATATACTTAAGACCTATGGAGTGGATTATCAGGAGACATTTGCCCCAATTGCGAAGATGAACATAGTAAGGATCTTGCTATCCTTGGCAGCTCATTTTGACTGGCAGCTTCTTCAGTATGACGTTAAGATTGCTTTTCTTCATGGAGATCTCAATGAAGAAATATACATGAATGTTCCACCCAGATTTACAGAAGATACAAGTAACAAGGTGTGTAAATTGAGAAAGGCTCTCTACGGACTAAAACGATCTCCAGGAACCTAGTTTGGTAGGTTTTCAAAAGTGATGAAAGAATTAGGATATAAGCAGAGTCAAGGGGATCATACTCTTTTCATGAAACACTCCAAAATAGGAGGGGTGACTATTATTTTGGTCTACGTGGATGACATTATAATAACAGGAAATGATGAAAAAGAGAAGCTGGAATTGAAGCAAAAACTGTTAAAGGAATTTGAGATAAAAGAACGTCTACTCCAATGGATTCAAATTACAAACTTGGAGAAGCAAAGGAAGAATCAGCAGTGGACAAGAACATGTATCAATGACTAGTGGGCAAGCTAATATATTTAGCACTTACTCGGCCAGATATAGCACATTCGGTGAGTGTAATCAGTCAATTTATACACGACCCAAGAGAATCTCATCTTCAAGCTATTTTCCGAGTCCTACATTACTTGAAAGACAGTCCAGGCAAGGGAATATTGTTTAAAAGGGGTCATACACTATCCTTAGAAATCTACACGGATGCAGACGATGCAGGATTTCCGGTTGACAGAAGATTAACAATGGGCTACTGCATGTTTCTAGGAGGTAATCTAGTTATATGGAGGAGTAAAAAACAAAACGTAGTGGCTCAATCATTAGTAGAATCTAAATTTAGGGCAATTGCACAGGGACTATGTGAACTATTATGGCTGAAGATCATTCTTAATGATTTAAAAATCAAATGGGAAGGTCTTATGAAGCTCTATTGTGACAACAAGTTTGCAATTAGCATAGCACATAATACTGTACAACATGACAGGACAAAGCATACTGAGATTGATAGACATTTCATCAAAGAAAAGTTGGAAGAAGGACTCGTGTGTATGTCCTATGCTCCTTCAGATCATCAACTAGCAGATGTTTTAACCAAAGGGCTAAATGCTTCAAGATTTCATGATCTTATATGCAAGCTGGGAATGGAAGACATCTATTCCTCAGCTTGAGGGGGAGTGTTGAAGATATAGATTAGACAAGATCAATCTTATGGGGTAAGATTGTTAGAAACAGAAATCCATATAATCAAGGGATTTCTGCTATAGACTTCTAGATATAGTTTAGTTTAGATTGATACCTATTTTCCTACTGATTAAGTTGTGTATATATATATATATATGTATCCGTGTATATTAAAGATATAGAAGTCTTCCTGAAAATCTTAACAGTATAGATAATAGAAGAAGAAACAACAGAAAAGAAGGAAGATATAAAAATTGGGAGGAAGAATAATGCAGGATCATCTCGTATGTGGCTGTAGTAGACATCTAATAGAAGTAGATTTCAGGTGTTAGTGCTTTTATTTTGAACTGAGCTCTAACAACGTCTTATTTGAATTGATAGTTCCGTCTATTCGGCGTTTACTTTTATAGTTATATTAAAGTTGGATGTAATGATATTGAATCCAGGATGTTTAGACATCATTTTTTGGGTTGCGATTGGTTCCCCTTGGGTGAGGATATCCTGGATAGATCCTATAGAATTTGAAGGATCATGACGAGGTTTAACAGAGTCATCAAAATGTTACTCTAGAGGCCTTTCACGTAGAAGCTTAAGAACTTGAGCAAATTAAGACCTAAACTCCTAGTAAAGGAATTAAAAGAGAATTCTATGGCTCATTTTAAAATTAATAGAACAATTGTCAGGGCTGGCCTTGTGCATCTTGTCAGTGTGATCTTGTCCAGTATTTCGTGCTTGTATCCTCTTAGTTGAACCTAGAAGATTGGTGTATAGTATCTGATTATGAGTTTACTCTTTTTCTGCAGGTAATGTAAGCCTAGAGGCTGCTGTCAATTGGGTAGTTGAGCATGAGAATGACCCAGATATAGATGAGATGCTATTGGTACAAGTCCTCTTATATCTTATATTTTAATCATTGTGGTGATACCATTTCATTTTATTTAAGCCCTTGGTATGAATCTCCTCTTATCTTCTACTTTCATCATTGTGATGATGTTGTTTCATTTTATTTAACTATGTGTGTACATGGAATGTTACTGGTTGTATCAAAATTTAGGGTTTCAAGGTGCCCTCTTTATTGAAACTTCATAGGATATATATACATAAAGAGTACAACATAGATTAGGAAACAAATCTCCTAATCCTTACTGAACTAGGAATCTAACCCTAAATCTCCTAATCCTTACTGAACTAGGAATCTAACCCTATCTGAGGATCCCTTATTTTTAGGGATCCTAATACATATCCTATATCTGATATTTACCTAATACAATATCTATAAAACAGATTCTCACAGGTTGATATGCATTGAAGTTACTTAATAGAATTGGGGGTCGGGTCATAGTGTACTAAATTTGGTTTCTGCTTTCTATAACTGAATTTTTTGTTCTCTTCAATTTGTCTTTTACGAACAGGTGCCTGCCAACACTAAAGTCGAGGCTACCAAACCAACTCTTACACCAGAAGAAGTGAAGCTGAAAGCACAAGAACTGAGGTGTGATGTACTAGCAATTCATTTTGACTACTGTATGTAATGGTAATTGGAATTGATTTTGATGGAAGTACCTTGATATACTATGTTTTGGTAAGTTGCAACTAGACAGTACATAAAAATAACGTCAAGGACTCTTAACAACATTTCTAAAAATGGAAGTTCTAACTCCATTACAATATAATTTTGTTAGAAATTCATGTAATGATAATTTAAAGCCTCATTTTAGTAATTGCCCAAATGAATAATGTAACAATTGGCAGGCTGCTAAATAGTACCAGAAAGGGGGAAGGTTTTTATCAGCACCACCAGCTCCATCAATGCCACAAGTTTTTTGTTCTATAAATGCTATCAGTTCTGTACTACCTGTCAAAGAATGCTTACGATTTCAAATACCTTCTATGATGACTATGGAGTTTAATGCCAGTGTTTCTGATTATATTTACATGTTACATTCCTTTCCTATTTATTCTGGTAGTTTTGTGTTCAAATCTCTCTATTCCTGTAAGTGGCTTTATGATTTGATATGGTTCCCAATATTCTTTAAATATTATAGGGAGCGTGCTCGCAAGAAAAAGGAGGAGGAAGATAAGAGGACGGAAAGAGAAAAGGAAAAGGTTCTTAATTCCATATCTATTTGCAGCTTTAGATCATGTGTAGGTCATGTATTATAGCCCAAAAGGAACGCTCTTCTGTTTTTAAGATCTGTTGGCTGACAGGAACCCAAAGCTTCTTTGACAGTTTTCAATATTAAACCAACTTTCAGTAGGCAATTTATTTTTAGTTCTTAGGGAAGGCGAACTTTCATTAAAGTCTATGAACATAAAATATTTAAAAGGTCCTTTATTCTTCAATTTATATATTTGAAAGCTTCTTTCAATCTATTTTCTTGGATCATGATTCCTGAAGTCATTCACTATCTACTTTATGTTAAATGTTCTACTTCATTATTATACTAGGAGAGGATTCGAATTGGCAAGGAACTCCTAGAAGCAAAGCGAATTGAAGAAGAAAATGAAAGAAAACGGTCTGTATCAATCTATAGCAACTATTTCACGTACTTGTTTTCATTTCTATGACAACATTAAGTGCCATTTTTATGCTTTTTTATTTGAATTAACAACCAATTAAAATCTTCAGGTTGATTGCCTTACGGAAGGCAGAAAAAGAGGAAGAGAAGAGAGCTAGAGAAAAAATTCGTTTGAAGTTGGAAGAAGACAAGGTTCATGTTTTTTTCTTCATTTTTAATCCTCCTATATAACAAGAATGGTTTGTTGAGGTAGAGAATTTAGTTTGTTTTTACTTTCACCAGATAACTTTCCTATAAACTCTTCAAATAAAAGAGAAGAAATTAAAATTTTGTTAATATGAAAAGACTGAAGCCTTTATATCACTTATAAAAAGCAAAAGTAAAAGAGTATGATTAAAATTCTACTATATAATAAGGATTACACGTTCCATCAATTTCTTTTTACTAGTATAATATCATATAATGTAGTTTTTACTAGGTAATGTCTAACTGTGGTTGGATGCTTCACAGGCTGAAAGGAGGAGGAAGCTTGGATTGCCACCAGAAGATCCTGCAACAACCACTAAGCCTATTGTGGAGGAGAAAAAGGTACATAGGAAAGTTCATGCATTTAACAGATATGTGCATCCAAGTGTCTCTGACAGTTATTTCACCAAATATCTTGCAGAGTATGTTGCCTGTAAGACCTGCCACCAAAGTTGAGCAAATGAGAGAGTGTTTGCGATCTCTTAAGCAGAATTACAAGGTAAAAAATATTATGCTTTTGCGACTTGAAGAATATACATACAACTGATCGTTCAAAAATTTACACCCACCATATTGTTTGGTAAAATAAGGAATGAGACGGTAGGAAGATGGCAGTAAGATTTGGGGAGATGAGGTTTTAACTAGTGGGATTTCTCGATTCACTGTTATTTTATGAAATCTATGACTGGCTAACTATTTAGCTTTAGACTATTTTAAGTAGGTTAGTTTTGATGTTTTTATGTGTTTCGTGCACAAACTTGGTTCTTGATTATTTCCCAATTTCATCTGTATATCTGGTATGTATCAACAATATGTACATAAATCAACTAACATAAGGTATTTATTAGTCGTAAAATGTATGCAGCACATACGCACCCACAAGTTATTTGTTTCTTCAAATGTTATATTGTGTTAGATTTCCCTACTTTTTCGCCATCTATTTCAGTAGTTGTTTGGTACTATCCTACTCAGTTGTTTGGCTTTTATGGAACAGGATGATGATGCTAGAGTTAAGAGAGCATTCCAAACACTCCTAACCTACATAGGGAATGTTGTGAAAAGTCCCAATGAAGAGAAGTTCAGAAAGATTAGACTCAATAACCAGGCATTTCAGGTATGAAATTATGTTACTTTTTCATCATTTGGAACACTATACGAATATGTGAATGGGTTGGTATTAGTTCCACGTCGTGCTTGTTTTCAAAATAGAAAGAATTTTAGATATAAAATGATCAGGAAGGAATATGTGTTCATAAGATCTGTTGCAAATTTTGTAATTATTCTTTTGTTATGCATAAAATTGACACTTCTTGTCTTAATGCCTTCTTTCCTAGTGTATATTGAACCAAAGGCAATTATATATTTATATGTACTAATTATCTAGCTCTCTTTCACAAATTGGTTGCTATTATAACGTTATTGCATACTTTAATACCCTCATATACGTTGTTGTGTTACAAGAACCGAATCGAAGCAAGCTGAGTCTCATCTTCAGTTTTTCATAAGCTTTTTCTTGCTCTGTTTGACGTTCTATGTGACAATGAACAGGATAGGGTTGGTTCATTGCAAGGTGGTATCGAGTTTCTGGAGCTGTGCGGGTTTGAGAAAATTGAAGCCGACGATTGTCTTTTCCTGTCAAGAGACAAGGTTGACGTGGCAGTACTTAACTCAGCTGGCTCGGAGCTTAACTCTGCAATTAATAATCCCTTTTTTGGAGTTCTTTAGTTTCAAATAAATTTAAAAAAAAAAAACAGCCCTGGTTTTTATTTGAATCTGTACACCTTTATATTGACGTCCAATCCAACAAATTTATTTAAGTCTAATTTCAGGCAAATATTTGAACATTTTCATCCATGTTTAATGTCGTGTTGTAGTTAAAGAAATAGACGAACCGTACACATGTTTAAGGCCCGGTTTAACACATTGCTTTCAAAGCATGAAAGATCCAAGTTGAGGTAGATGTTTGTTCAAAAGGTATAAGTGTAGCACTGTTTTATATAGATAAAAAAGCCACATGCAAAAGTCTTAGACGGGGATATTAGCATTGGGACAACTTTGTAACTAGACCTCAAAGAGCAACTGAAGCACAACTGCTGCTTTCTACACCAAAGACACCCTTTCTATTAGAAAATCTGGAAAAGATGTACGAGTGGAGGCATAATAAGACATGAATTAAACCCAATAGCCCTACTTGTATATAAGTCAGAAAACAAGAGAACAGTATTTGTTTCACTAATATTGAATGGTTGCAAGTAATATTGGAACATCAAGCAAGTCTGATTTGTTGAGTTTCAACAAGCAGTATACCTTGATCATCAAATATATGCAGTATTTTTCAATCCTATGCCTGAAACTACCCTCTACTCTCCTCCTTCAGTCTGGCTCTCAAATGAGATATGCAAAAGGCCATTGTAAAGCCTCCCAGCGCCCACTCGCAACTCAATTTGGATTATTTTGTTCTCAGCATCAATATCATTAGCATAGCCAATCCTCTTTCTTTTCATTCTTCACCAACAAAATTACGTTTGAAGCCGCTCAGTATATTGGAATCCATACATCAAATAATTGAGAGATCAGTTTATGAAACCAAAATAGAGAACTAAATGTTCCTGTCTACCCCACTCTTATCCAAGCAAATTTGCTTTTTTTTCCTTGTTCCCCCCATAACAGGAACTGGTTAAATGCTAACAATGCGCCTATAAAGTATTTCATCATCACTTTCATCTTCCTCTTCAGATAAAACTTCAGACCATGGTAGCTCCAACTTCCCACCCATACTAAACAATGGACCAGAACTCTCGGATTCAACATAACCACCTTCCAGCCTCTCCTCGAATCTCTGGTCGCTACAGTTAAGGAACCAATTTAATGAATGTCTAATTCCCTTTGCTTGCAGCTTCTGATACCTGGGCTTGATTCTGGATTCTAAACTGTAAGTAAAGTATTCTGGGAATTCTACAAGCTCTTTTGGTGGCCTCCCCATTTCACTCTTGAAAAAGTAATAGCTATTTTTCATACGTTCAATCTTTAAAGCGACTAATTGCGGACATTTTACAACCATTTTTGCTACATCTTGAGATGCCAATCCCCGCCCCAGAAGAAACTCAACAGGTTTCATAATCACATGTTGCTTAAGGCTTACAATCTGTGGCATCTTCTCTATCACCTTAGCAAAACTTTCTGGGTCAATCTTAATCTTCAAGTTAAAGAAATACTGATGTGAAGAAAGCTTTGCTTTCAAAGGTAATCCTATTATTTGTGGATACTGCGCTATAATTGAAGTTAGTGCTTCCCTCCTAACCCCAAAACTGATAAGACAATCAACATTTGGCTTAATAGCCTCTTCAAGATCATAACCAAGTACATATGTCCTCTTCTCCAACATTCTTGCCACTATCTTCTTCGGCAAACCCAACGAAACTAGGTAATCTACAAAGGGTTTAATAGTTGTCCCCACTCGCATCCCTAAGAAATACGGATACTGAGTCACCATTGGTCCAATATCTCGAGGACTAACACCAATACTAACAAGATAAGCTACAGATGTACTCATTGTCCCTTCAAGCTTGAACCCAAGAAGTTCAGGATACTTTTGTAGAACATAACCAATATCCTGTTTTTCCACATCAAGCCCACGCAGAAACTTAATAACTGGCATAAGCTCCACAACCACACTCATGTGCAACACTTGCGGATAGCTCTTAACAAATTCACCTATTTTTGGCCTGCTTATACCAATCTTTTCCAAGTAACCCAAAACAGGTATCACATTCTTCCTCACACTACAGCTAAGCATTAAAGGAAACTCATTAATATCATCAATGGTCAAACCCAACCTCTGCAAAAATTCAACGCGTTCTTTCATGACTTCTACTGTGGATGGGAGTTCTAACCTCTCCAATTCATCTGGCACAATCCCCAAACTCTTGAGGTAGTCACATATTATGACACGATTAACAAGCTTTTCTCTCTTTCCTTGAACTACAGACCATGAAACCGTGGGCATCTCATACTCGGGAAATTTAGAGGCCTGTGTCGAAAAAGATGAAGAAAACGATAAAACCCAGACAGGGTTTTGTGTTTGGTGACATTGGGCAGATGGGTCTTGGAGGATTTTGATTGAGGAAGATAAAGATGAGATATTTGCAGAAATTTGCTGCGAAGAAAAAGAGTTGAAAAATGAAAGTAATAGCTTTCTTCTTCTAAGCGGTGAGAAGCTCATATTATGTCTGTGCAAACGTTATTTCACGGAGAAACTTATGAGGAATCTCGGATATGTTACCTGAGAAGAATCTCGGATATGTTACCTAAGAAGAGAAAGTAGCAATAGCACGGGCTCGGTGAATGGTGGTGATCGCCGGTGCGTCGGTGGGAGAGAAGGGTCAGGGAAGAATACAGATACAGAGAAGAAGGGCAAGGGACCTAAACTGAAGGCTGCGTTTCAATGTTTTGTGTTAAAACATCGTGAAAGTGTGACGATTTTTATATTTTCATTTTCATTTTCATTTTAATAAAAATATAAATATAAATATAGCTATATTTTATTAATAAAAATTAAAAATTAAATAAAATACAGAGATAAGTTATTTTTATTAATTAAATAAATAAATAATTTTATATTAATCTCTTATATAAAATTTATTGACAATTTTACTATATTTTATTGGATAAAATAATAAAATTAGTAAATTTTATTATAAATTAATATTTGTTTATTAATATATATATTAATTATTAATAAAAAATTTATTATTTAGAATTAAATATTCAAACCTAAAAGTATTTCATAAATAAATATTTAAAATTTAAAATTTTATTTTAAAGATACTTCAAATTTAAATTTAATTATAAAATATTAAATTTTAGTATTCATAATTTTATTAATAATTAATATTAAATAATTAAATAATATATATTTAATTAGTAGTATACTAGACTGAAAATATAAATAAAAATTCAACCAAATATATTTTTATGAACTTAAAAACAAAACTAAAAACTAAAATTTTTACAACGCTAGTTAAAGCTAATAAAAATATCAATAGAATATATAAAATTTCAGTCTAAAGCAAAATTAATATATGGTAATCATAAAGTTAATAGTAATGACATGACATTAGAATCATTAAATAAATGTCATGCATATGACAAATTAATGATAAGTTGGACAAATACATAAATAAAAGAAAATTAAATTACAAAAATCTTGGTTAGTTTGTCGTTAACAATAGAACTAGGAAGTCTCTTTCTAATTACAAAAACATAACCTTTTCCAAAAGCACATAGTTCAAAACAATAGAAAAAGAAAATATCACCTGAATAATCTTAAAACTAAAAAAAAATGAAGTTGTTCTTGTATTAGACTTGATGGTAACCTTGACTGAAGAAGATTGTAGTGTTGAGATGCTTTCTTGCAAGGTACGCTTTTATGTTTAAAAGCAATCCAGTTCATCCTATACAATTCTCCTATACAATGAGTGTAACATCCCATTGTTAGTGGAAAGAGGTAGGATGGTAAATGTGAGTGACTAATGAGAGTTAGGAATGTATTCTACATGTTCATGCATAACTTGCTACATACTTAGACTTGATTGTTGCACATGAAAATACTTGTACATGCATTCATGAATAATTCCGAGTATAATTGGAATGATTTGATAATCTTGAATGTTATTATTATTGAAAATTTTCTGGGTTAGTGAGATCTTGATGTTTTGAATTTTAGTGGAATTATTGTATTTGTATATGTTGGTGAAGTTATGGAGTATTGAGAGAGATATATTTATAGTAGGGAACAAGAAATAAATTAAATAAAGATTTGGAGATAGTTGGGTTGTAAAGATGATTGTTGTATTGGAAAGAGGGGAACTAAATGGAGTTAGTTTCCAAAGAAATTAAGTTAGGGTTTAATCATTTAGAAAGTGACATGTGTCACTTAGACCTTGTACTCTAGCTATAAGTAGGTCACTATTTCTTGAGAGTTGGCAGGTTAAGTCTTGTCCAAGTCCCTTCTTTATTCTCATCTTTCTAAAACTTCTCTCTTGAAACACGAATTTTCCAAAAAATATCTTCTAAGGGACTCTTGTGTTCTTCATTTCTTTCACCAACCTTACTTTGCCATGTGTGTCATCTATTCTAAGGAAAATCGAAGTGATCATTTCACTCGATGAAGTACTGGCGATGTAGAGTTTAGGGCTTGAAGATTTTGGAGATTTCAGCAGGTAAGTGTTAGAGAAATCCCTCACTGTTGGGGATTTGTGAAATAAAGTTGATAGATTACTGTTATCTGCATAAAAAATGTACTTCATGTGTTTGTTCTTAAATACTGGTTAGTTGGGGAGAAATAAATTCAGTTATAGTGTTAAATTAGTTTTTGAGAAAACTTTTGGTGTTTGGTGACGTAAAGTGTTGAAAGTTAGAAAGTCTGGAAAATTTCTCACTGATCATGTTTCAGTATTTTGGCCATAACATTTTCTGTAGTTGTCTAAATAAGATAATTCTTGATTCGGAGTAAACTAGGAATATATGGCTACAATTCGTATGAAGACATTGAATTTCAGTTCTATCTCTAAGAGTCTTAAAAGTTGTCACGAAGTTGAGAACTGGGTGCAGGATGTTGAGAGTTGAGCGAAATTCGTGTTCCAACTTCGGGAGGAAATTTGGACCTGATTTAGATAGATTCTGGCAAATTTCCCTTCTGAAAAGTTGTAGATCTTTCTTTTAGCTTTCCAACGGTATAAAGTTGGTAAAATTTGGATATCAGAGTCAAAAGTTATGATCTTTTTAAGTGGATACGTTCCAGATGCAAAGACTGAGACGGAGACGGAGACGCAAAAACTGAGACGCAGACGCAAAGACTGAGACGGAGACACAGAGACTGAGACGGAGACGCAGAGACTGAGACGCAGACGCAGAAAAACAAAAACAACAGATTGTACTTTTTTGGTCATAACTTTTTCTCTAGACCTCCAAATGACCTGATTTTTAAAGCATGGGATTCCTAACACATTTATTTATCTCTCCACAAAAAGTTATGGTCTTTGGTATTATATTGGAAATGATTGATTGAATCAAAGTAAGGGTACCGGTGGAAGGAGTATGAATTGAATATTTTACTGAATGTATGTCAGTATTTTGATGATATCTTAGTCTATAGGATTCCAATTGAGGTAATTCTTGATTTGTAGTGAACTAGAGTAATAGGGCTACAAATTATATGAAGGAGCTGAATCTCGATACAGTCTCTAAGGTGTTCAATTTCTAGATGGAAGTCGGATATAATACACTGTTTTGGAGAAAGATCTGAAACGGTTCATTGGATTATGAGATTGGATTCAAATGGTTTATGGAAGGTTAAATCCCACAGAATGAGGCTAATTAAGTGAGTTTTGATAGTTGAACGTCTTGTGAAGAAATTGATGGATTGATACTCGGGATAGTCATGAATATGCATTGTACATATTTCATCTCATTCATGTGCATTATTAAACACTTATGATTGTTCAAATTGTGATATATGTATATGTTATTTGTTATAGAGGAGCCATTGAACGTCAACCTCCAGACGTTCTTTGGATCTTCCAGCATTAACCGGGAGAAACTTGTGAGTAACCTGACGGTTTTGCTCAATTAATTGTTTGCTTTAGAATATGTTTCGAATGAATTATTTAAGTGCTCCAAACATGCGAAAATTGTGAGTGTGCATATGAATGCAAAAGTGTGTTAAGCATTTCTACTTAATGCCGGACTAAGGTCCGATGATAAATGTGATCAAAACGTGAATGTGCATCCATGTAATTGACTGAGATTATGATATGTGAAACATTCATTACATGTATGCATGAAAGATAAAGGAAGTTATGATTTGGAGTTGCGGGATAAGGAGCTAAAAGCTCAAAAATGTGAATAGAGCCTTGGGCTCGAGTGCGACTGTCCCTGATATCTACGAAGAGATATGGGACGTTATTCGACTAAGCTCGACATCCAGAAAGGGGTGAGCTAGAAAAAGGCACTCGGTCATAACGACAATAATAAACAAAAGTGAGTCTCATGTGTATTGCCAATAATAATTGATGTGTGTTTTTATTTGAACAATGTGATACATTGTGAATATGCGATGAAGTGAATATTATGTTATGCGCGATAGTGTGATACATTGTGAATATGAAATGAAGTGAGCGTTGTGTTATGTGCGATGTTTTGATGCATGAATTGAGTGGACCATCGATGATGGTTACCTCATTGAGTCGCAAAACTCACCAAAATTGCAACGTTGTCTTTTCAGGACCGAGAGACGACTCTAGTTGTTAAAGAGGATCTTCTAGCCGAGTATATTGCGATTGGAGATTGAGGTCATGGCTCAAAGGTCGGTCAGCTGGGGTTCTTTTGGATGGTTTAAATAAATTTTGATACACTTTCATCATTCACGTAGTACTATTGTATTAGGTTTTCTGATGATGTACATACGGATATTATGGTCAGACAATGTAGACCTTGATTTTTGTGAAATGTAATGAGGAAAAAAAAGTTGGTTTTAAATTATTGTGATCTTCTTATGATGCTTTATTCTTGAATTATGTTACCATGCCATAGAAAGGGATGTAGTGATCGATTGTAGCGTGCCCTCATCGTAGGATATGTGCCGGAATGACCTCCGGGTATCCCGGTGGATACCCTGCGGTAAGGGGGCGCTACAATGAGAGTCTCCTATCACTAACTCACATTCTCCCACCTATTTTTGACAACCTTTGACACATATCTGCTTCCTCTCACTAACCTAATAACTCATTTTCTGTTTCTTTTTTTGACAACCATTTTGACAGTCACCCTTTCCTTTTTTTTTCGACATCACCCCTCTTCCCTCACCCCCCTTCTGACAGCCTCTAACCTTCATAACCTCTAACAACCTATCCGACAACCTTTGACATTCATCCTCCTACTAACCTGACAACAACTTTCTCCTTTTCTGCCCCTTCCACTCTATAAACAGCCTGACCTAACCCCTCCTCTAACATGTCAAACTAGTCACCCAACACCCATTACTCTAACCTAACCAACCTAACCAAACCTTACATCAATGGAACTTCCCATAACCAATCAACCTCATTTATAAGCTGATACAGAAACCCCAATCATAAACATAACAGACTTTCCACCTCCAGGAGGAACTTCAAAAAGGAAACAAGAAGGACGGGAGAAGGAGAAGACCATATGGAGATCCACTGTAAGGGATTCTGGGAATCTAGGCAGACTTAGATTTGTGAAGACAGACGAGGACAAACCGATTCAAGCCCCGATTAAGGTGTTACAACAAGGTGCTAAAAAGTAGAGCACATCTTGTTGGGCCCGGGTCCCGGGTCCTGGATCCTCATTCTGGAGGTGGCCCCTCGGGCTGCGCCAGCGACGAGCTCCCCAAAAATTCAGACCCGATCCCAACATCCATACATAAATCGATTCGCACATGCATTTTCGCTCACATAATAACATTCACACAATCATTCTAACTATGAATTAAACACCCCATAAACCAAGGGGCTTCATGCCATTACAATCCAAAGGAAATTCAAACAAGTATTCTTAAAATAACATAATACAAAATAAAGTTTAAATCCAAAATACATGAATATGTTCCATGATGATATGCTTGGCGAGCTAACCAAAAATACTAACTTAATACAAAGCTCCTAACTAGCTTGAAGTTTCCGATGCCTTGCAAGATCAACGATCGTCTCGTTCTGCACCTGAGGAGGGGAGATAATGGGGTGAGCCGCGAAGCTCAGTGGCATATATATTTATAGTCATTGGCAACGAGCCACACATTCAAGCATATATATAATTACAAGCATAAACAAGTCAACATCTATCAATTTGCAATTATCACAATCATATGTAATGTGATTTCACGATATAACAATTAATATGCGTCATGCCCAACAAATCAATAATGAATGCACCCAAATGGCTCGAGAGTTCTGTAAAATGATCCGGATAAACCGAAGTTTATACCGTAAACAAAACGAGTCTGATTTCTCAAGGATCTCGTGGCCTCAAGCGGGCAACCGGGAGAAGGCTATACGACAACGTGCACGTGACTATCCATCCGTTACTCTCTCACCTAAACAAAGCACATAACAATTCATTTCATGTTCAAAGCATTTTATCAAAGCTTTCATACTTTTCGTTCTTTTTATTCTTACAAAATGCCATAAGGCCTATCAAGGCAGTACATAATCATGATCACAATGCATTTTCAATATTTCTTATAATTCAACGCAAGCAGTGTCACACACATGCAAGCAAGCATTCACATATTGCCCATACACACAGCAACCATAAATATATTACCCACCTAATATCGCTCGAGAATCTAACTCACTGTGGTCCTTCCTCTTGCGATTGGATCAGGTCAGCTTGGTTTCCTATAACAAATCAGGTTCCCATTCAATTAACATTCAAAAGAAATATTCAAAAGCTTGAAAATCAAAAGGAAAAGCACGAAAAGTCTACATTCGACTTCCACCTAAATTCCCAAATCCTAAGAGGCAAATTCCGAACTCCCCTTCTTCATAAAACTTGTAGCCCTTTATCTCTAGATCACAACGAATCCGAAATCACCTCATTTGGACATCTATAGCCAAAGATATGCCCAAAAGACTAAAATTTCTTGCTGTTGGAAACAGGGGCTCGTCGCGGTGAACGCCCGAGCTCGTCGTGGCGTGCATCATTTCCTCGCACGTCGCGGCGTGCTCCTTCTCGAACGTCGCGGCATGCTCCTTCACGCACGTCGCGGCGAATATAATTTCGCACGTCGAGGGGTATTCATACGCACGTCGCGACGTGCGGGCCTGAAGAACGTCTTCGAACCTAATTTTCCAGCATTTTTCCAACCTCAATCCTTTCCTTTTTCAAATGCAACCCACCTAAACCTTGATTCAAGTCCTAAACTTCAGTTCTAACTCATTCAAACTTTAAAAACAGTCATAAGATCATCAACCCAAAGATTTCACTTAGGTTTTTCCGAAAACCCTACATAATCGGTTCTAACCTCATACAAAACGATTCTAGGGTTTAATCCAACTAAAACAAGATGAAAAGAAGCTAACTTACTAGGAATGAGCTTCAAAACTGTCGAAAATCTCTAGTAATCCAAAGCCCAAATTTCTCTTCTCTTCTTCCTCACCCACGACAACTCTTCCTTCTTCTCTTTTCACTTTTTTTTCCTTCTTTCTTTCTAATTCTCTCTTTTAAGCCTAAAGGATTGGACAATGACTAAAATACCCTCCTATGCAAAGCCTTAACCTATCCAACTTAAGTAATCTTCCTAAAATGCCCTCACACATTCCTATCCCTTAAGTTTCATTAAAACCACATTAAACTCAACTTAATCTCAATTATCCACTAACACTCCCAATTAAATCCAATCAAACCATAAATCACACAATTAACACAATTCAGGCTTAATGACATCATAAAGAAAAATTTGGGATCCAACACATCTCTTGTGGGTTTTTTTTAGAAGAGGTTAGCATTTCTAGTTGTTAACAAGTGGGCAAATGTTGCATAAAGGAATAAGGAGTTGTGAATACTATGGTAAACGAAGATGAACTCTTTGTATTCAAATTCAACTCAGTAGAGAATGCACAAAAGGTGTTGGAAGCAGGGCCATGACACATAATGAGACATTCAATTCTTATTAAGAAGTGGCAGCCTAGAGTTACCTTAGACAGAAGCAAGATTGATTCAATTCCCTTATGGATGAATATTCACAAGGTTCCTTTATAGTATTGGTCTGTGGAAGGTATAAGCTATATTGCTAGTAAGATTGGTAAATTTTTATGATTAGATTAAAATACTGCCTTAATGGGATTGGGTTCGCTTGAGTATATATAGATGTTGATATATTAAGGAAGCTTTTGGATACCCTTAGAATCATAAGGCTAGATGAGAAAGGAGAACTTATAGAGGATTTAATAGGAGTAACATACATGTGGAGACCTAAGATGAAATAAGAGAAGTAGGATCGGAAAAGAAAAGAGAAGCAAGAGGGGAAGTAGACGAATGAGGGATGTCCAATCTAAGTGAAGGGTATCTTAACAGAAGGACAGGCACCACTTGAAGTGTAGAATATTCATAACATGATTTAGGAAGAGAATCAAGTGATAGGAAATGGAGGACAGAAAAAAATCAAGAGGAGAATAATATTACAGGGATTGTAACACAGACAATGCGGGATAATCAAGGGATAGAAAATAAGGAATAGGCGATGAACTTGAAAGAGACTAATATGACAGTGAATAAAACAGAGACAATTGAGGATAAGGGAGCATGACAGGAAGAAAAGACAATTGGCACTCCAATGATGGAAAGGGGGGAAGCTTTTGGTACTAAGAGCGATAGAGCATTTATATCCCCGGGTATGAATAGGAAGTATAGAAGGAGAAGGTGAGGGAAAAAGAAAAAAATGATTAAGGTAGTAACATAGAATGTTAGACGTCTTAATAGCCTAAATAAACAACTTGCGGTTAAGGAATTTATCAAGAACAATACGCTAGATTTTTTGTGGAAACCAAAATAAAGAGGGAGCAATTAGAGAAGAGCATATAGCTCCTAAACAAAGGATGGAGGGTAATGCATAACCATGATTATCATTTCAATGGGAGAGTGATAATAGGTTTCAATCCTCAGAAAATGGAAGTAGTGAAGCAACTTGAAATGATCAATTGATACATTGTGGTGTCTTGATTACAGCTACTAGGATAATGATTGCAATTACAGTGATGTATGCAACAAACCATAAATTCCAAAGACAACATGTATGGAATGAGCTGGAGAAAACTAGCAATATAATGAGTCTCCTATGGACAGTTATCGAAAACTATAATTGTACTCACAAATTAGAAGAATCAAAGGGAGGGAGAATCTAAAACTGGTGGATTGTCGAGAACTTTAGGAAATGGTGGAGAGGACAAATTTTTCTGATATGAAATGGTATGGTAACTCTTATACTTGGAACAATAAGCAATCGATGGTCTGGATTTTATCGAGAAAATTGGACAAATGTATGGTTAATGATAAGTGCATAGAAAAATTCCCAACAAGTAATGATATGTTTGATGATCTAATTGTATCAGATCATAGTCCAATAGTAGTGGAATTGTTAACAGGTGACAGGAAGAGGAAAACCCCATTTAGGATATTCAATCACTTGATGAACAATCTTGAATTTAGAAACATACTCAGTAAGGCAATGTAATGGAAGGTCCCAGGCTTAAAGGAGTGCCAACTCGGTATAAAGCTAAAAGCCTTGCAAAAGAGACTAAAATTGTTCAATAGAGAAACAATACAGCCAGAATTAAAAACTAAACTTGATGCTTTGGAGGAGTTAAAGAAATGTTAGAAGAGATTATAGGACAACCTAGAAGATTTGCTAGTGAGAAAAGATGAATATGCATTGGTGGAAAAGTATAACCAACTGTTGATTAGTACCAATACCCTACTAAGGCAGAAATATAGAATGGTCTGGATGAAGGAGGGAGAGAGATGTACCATGAATATGCATCGGTGGAAAAGTATAACCAATTGTTAATTACTACCAATATTATACTAAAGCAGAAATATAGAATGATCTAGATGAAGGAGGGTGAGAGATGTACTAAGTATTTTATGAGCTCAATTTTAGCTAGGAGAAAGAAGAATGTTGGAAGATGAAACAAGACAGATTCATGAGGACCTAGAAAGTAAGAAGAGGGTTGCCTTAGAGTACTTTATTAGGCTATATGGGATTGCAATGCCAATAAGGGCTATAATACAAGAGGTTCTAGCAGGTCTTAAAAAACTTAATAAAGAAGACAAGTTGGAGGTTGGCTAGGGAAATAACAATAGAGGAAATTAAAAAAATGTTATCTTCTCAATAAAACCTGAAAAAGCCCTAGGACCTGATGGATGCAATAGGAGATTTTTTTTTTCAAAAACATTGGGATATTGTAAGAGAGGGAGTGATAGAAGTAGTAGGAGAGTTCTATAAGAGATGAACAATTCTTAAGGTATGGAATAAAACGTTTGTTTGCCTTATTCCTAAACAAAGCAATGCAAGGAAGCTATAACAATTCAGGCCAATAGTCTGTTGTAACTTTCTATACAAAACTATCACAAAGATACTAGAAAATAGACTAAGAACAAGCCTAGAAAAGTTAATCAACCCATAACATAATTACATTTATCAAGGGGAGATCAATGGCAACCAATATCTTACTTTGTTTTGAATTGTTGGAGGGGTATGATTCTAAGAGGAGAATGAGGAATTGCACTATAAAGATGGACCTTACAAAGGCCTATGACTCAATCAACTGGAGCTTTTTATTTCCCATGTTCAAAAAATGGGTAGAGGAATGTATAACCACTATTTCAGGTTGCACTCTTAGTGGATGGAGAACCTACAATCCTGATCAAATCAAGGAGGGGTTTAAGACAAAGGGACTCATTATCACCTTACCTGTTGATTTATATGGGCGTAGGCGCTATGAGTCATGGAACTTAATTTTCCATTCACCAAATTTGTAGAATATGTTAATGGAGTGTCCTTTGTTGTTATAGTTTACTCGTGACATTGTCTTAATGTGTGGGCAAACATTGGTCATATATATATATATATACATATATATATATGTATGTATGTATGTATGTATGCTATCACAAAGATACTAGAAAATAGACTAAGAACAAGCCTAGAAAAGTTAATCAACCCATAACATAATTACATTTATCAAGGGGAGATCAATGGGAACCATTATCTTACTTTGTTTTGAAATGTTGGAGGGGTATGATTCTAAGAGGAGAATGAGGAATTGCACTATAAAGATGGACCTTACAAAGGCCTATGACTCAATCAGCTGGAGCTTTTTATTTCCCATGTTCAAAAAATGGGTAGAGGAATGTATAACAACTATTTCAGGTTGCACTCTTAGTGGATGGAGAACCTACAATCCTGATCAAATCAAGGAGGGGTTTAAGACAAGGGGACTCATTATCACCTTACCTATTGATTTATATAGGCGTAGGCGCTATGAGTCATGGAACTTAATTTTCCATTCACCAAATTTGTAGAATATGTTAATGGAGTGTCCTTTGTTGTTATAGTTTACTCGTGACATTGTCTTAATATGTGGGCAAACATTGGTACATATATATATCCTTTGTTGTTATAGTTTACTCGTGACATTGTCTTAATGTGTGGGCAAACATTGGTACATATATATATATATTTTCTTCAAAAAAGAAGTATGTATATTCAGAATTAAGGAATGACAAATATGAAAATAAGAGCCTCTATTAGTAAAATTTGTGAAAAATGTCGACTGATACGTAGATGGGGATGAATTATAGTAATTTGTCCCAACCCGAGACATAAACAAAGACAAGGATAATCTTTCTACACGGGAGCTCTCATGGGGACGTAAAAAAGGAAAGAGGGGGATGGGATTTCTCTCGCTTTTGGCATAGCGGGCCCCCGGTGGGAGGTCCGCACGACGGGCTATTAGCTCAGTGGTAGAGCGCGCCCCTGATAATTGCGTCGTTGTGCCTAGGCTGTGAGGGCTCTCAGCCACGGATAATGATAGCACGAAATCTGGATAAATACCAATCGCTATTACAGGAAGAAGGATAACAATAGAAATGAATAAGTCCCGAGGTCCCGAATCAAAACAATAATAATTGGAGGCATTAAACAGCTTGTATCCATAGAACATCTGGCGTAACATAGATAATAAATAAATTGGAGTTAATATCATTCCAACTGCCATTACAAAAGTAATTAGTATATATATACATATACATATATGTTAATGGTCATATAGTAGATATACCGAGTTATCGCTGCAAACCCCAAGATATTATTACAGCAAGGGATGAACAAAAATCTAGAGCTATGATCCAAAATTCTCTTGATTCATTTCCCCAGGAGGAAATACACGATTCTCTTGATTCATTTCCCCAGGAGGAAGTACCGTGTATATGTATATACATATACATATATATATATACATATATATACATATACGTATATATGTATATATATATATGTATATATACATATACATATATACGTATACATTTACATATACATATATACATATATATATGCATATACATATACATATATATACATATATATATATATATATATATATATATATATATATATATGCATATACATATACATATACATATCTATACATATATGTATATGCATATGCATATATATATATATATATATATATATATATATATATATACATATACATATACATATGCATATACATATATATATATATATATATATATATATATATATATATATATATATATATATATATATATACATATACATATACATATACATATACATATATATATATATACATATATATATATATATATATATATATACATATATTTCTACACTCCCTAAAGTTCAGTTCCTCTGTTGTTTGATGATTTAGATAAAAGGGATGGAAGCATCATAACAGTATTTCTCTTTCTTTAACCAGAAAGCACGTTGAAGCTCTCTTTTGGCAGAAAATGTGCCATATGTTTTGTTTTTTTTATAATATATATATTACTTAAATTTTTTATTTGGTAGGACTCAGAAATCATATAACATATTTATCGAGATGTAAAGCGCACATTATTGGAGAGTAAATGGCGAATATGGTTTTATTAGATATAGAAGCAAGGATTATAGGACAAAGGACTGCAAGTACTCAAAGTATCTTGCCCAGCTTTTCAAGCTTTTACAAAATAATTCTCAAGATATCCCCTTGTATTAGTGCCTAGTTCTTTTTATATATTATTCGCCATCATTATTACATTGTATCCAGATCCTGAAGTTAAGCAATTGACTTCCCCTTATTCCTCCTTAAATACGTAAGAAGTGGTCTATCCAGTGAACCAAATATGTTGACTGATTTTTTTTCCTTATCTGTAGTTTCTGTAACACACACATCCAGACTTGCAATTCTTCTCTGATGATTCATCTAGAAATAGTCTATAGCAATTAAAGCTATTCAAGCATTATATATATATAATATGCTTGAATAGCATGACTATTTCTACACTCCCTAAAGTTCAGTTCCTCTGTTGTTTGATGATTTAGATAAAAGGGATGGAAGCATCATATCAGTACTTCTCTTTCTTTAACCAGAAAACACGTTGAAGCTCTCGTTTGGCATAAAATGTGCCATATGTTTTGTTTTTTTGTAATCTATATATTACTTAAATTTTTTATTTGGTAGGACCCAGAAATCATATAATAGATTTATCGAGATGTAAAGCGCACATTGTTGGAGAGTAAATGGCAAATATGGTTTTATTGGGTATAAAAGCAAGGATTACATGACAAAGGACTGCAAGTACTCAAAGTATCTTGCCCAGCTATTCAATCTTTTACAAAATAATTCTCAAGATATCCCCTTGTATTAGTGCCTAGTTCTTTTTATATATTATTCGCCATCATTATTACATTGTATCCAGATCCTGAAGTTAAGCAATTGACTTCCCCTTATTCCTCCTTGAATACGTAAGAAGTGGTCTATCCAGTGAACTAAAATTGTTGACTGATTTTGTTTCCTTATCTATAGTTTCTATAACACACACATCCAGACATGCAATTTGTTGGGACCCGATCTCAGGACCGGACCCCAATCGAAAAACGGAAAACTAAAACAAATAACAAAGAGCCGAGAAACGAAACGAATCAAATCTGAAACCTAAAAGTGGGCCAAATGCACAAGAAATCGGATTCTTAATGGAATCGAATCGAAAGCATAAACGAAAGACAAATCGCGGAATCAAAAGCGAAGCGAAAACATATCAGAAACAAATCGAAATCGAAAGGCGAATTCGAAATTGGAGCAAACAAAGGCGGAAACAAAAACTGAATCCGACATCCAAACACAATAGCTAAGAAAAACGTCGCGTTGGAAACCTTAGACTAAACCGGTCTCCACCAATCAAAACCGGTATAAAATTTTTTTCTTTCTTTCTTTTCTTAATCCTTTTTCATTCCTTACATCTTTATTCAATCTCATACGAATCAAAATAATATAATTTCACTTTTTTTGAAATTCATCCTCATGCAAATCTCAATTCATAATAATCTTCTTATACATTCATACAAATCCCAAAATTCATCTTTTAAACAATTCTTATACTATTCTATTTTTTTAATGAAAAATTGGGCAACATAACGGCTGTATTTAAAAATCCCAAAACCTGCAAATAATTTAAATACACTTCTATAATTCTCAAACAAAACTCAGAATCATCGGACCTCTCTTCCGGAATCCAAACACATTCATATCTCATTCATATACAATCACATTCATACATCATATGTAATTCCCATTCATCTTAACTCAATATAACTCAATATACAAATTCCCAATTCAATCCAAACACAACCCAATTATATTTATATACAATCACAATTCATATTCCATAATCATACGCAAATTTATAACTCAATCCCATACATCAATTCATAATTCATATACATCATGAAACAAATGGTTACTAACCCATTAATGGCATTCCAAGCCATATACATAACCCATACTAAAATCCCAAATACATAAAAACACAAGCTAAACAAAATCGAACAAAAGTCTTGACTTTCTTTCATCCGATCTCCTGCTCGATACCTAGAGATGGGGATAAAAGGGGGGTGAGCTGATAGCTCGTGGATAACATGTTTATAAATCAAAAAATAAGCAAAAATCATTTTTCAAGCAGTTTGCCATTTATAAACATTTCACATTCGAAAAGTTACCAAAAACTCATTTTCAAAATCTTCAAATAATTCAAATCATTCATAAACAGTTTCTAAAACTTTCACGGTTGAAAACCTCAAATTCTCATTCCTCGAAATTCCAAAACTTTTCACAATTCATAAATAAAATCAAAAACATGAATTCATCACATATAAATGCATCACATTATAAACAAATCAAAAATCACATAACACTTCAGAATGGTTTGGTTCGGTTCAAATCGAACGTCTCGCACATTCTCAAGATAATGGTCTGTGCAGCAAGTGAACGAACGTGATTACACTTTCCCGCATAGCGGTCCAGTATAGACGTGAACGTATGGGAGTCTGAAATCGGAGCTCCAGTGCCACTAGCGGGTAGGCGGGAGAAGCCTTTAAAAAAAGACAGTGCACTGACTCGACTTATGGGACCTAACCAAACCCACAAAACACATAAGTCATACTTGAAAAACAAAATACCCGAAGGCATATTTCGAAATTGAACTTTTCATACCTTGTCATATCATATGCAAAACATAATGATATTCACAATTTCAACCAAAATTTGCATAACATTAAATTCAAAGAATGCAACACTTTAGCAGATTTTCAAATCATTCAAACACAATGTCTCACAAATTCACAAATTGAATTCTCAATCAAGCAAACATAATGAATTCAAACAATTATTCTCATTTCATCAAATCATTTAAAAACCCTTGAAAGTAACAATTGAATCATTTTATTAAAAAGTCCAAAACAATTGTAGAAATTTTCCAATCATTCCAAAATCAACGAATTTGATCATTCGAAAATCATAATTTTCAAACATTAACATAAACAATAATTTATAACATTTTGCTTCTTGATTTTTCAAAATCACAATGGTAACTTATAATTCAAGATATAAACACATTACCCACCTCATTTCCATGCTAGAACTTTGTCCCAAACTTCAATTCTCTAAAGCCTTTTCTTAATCTTCCCTAATTCAATAACATAAATCCTAATTAATTAATCATCCAAAATTGAACAAATTAAACTATGCTATCTCCAAAATTTAGCTTAGAAATTATAAACCCATAACAATCTTAAGCCAAATAAACCAAAAACTCATTAAAAACTCAAAGATCAAAAACCGTCTCTTACGTTTATCTTCTTCATTTTAGAATTTTTTCTTAGCTTGGAAGGAAGCTCTTGTCTTCTTCCATCTTTTCCTTCATGAATCAATGAAAAACCTTGCTTGAAACCCACAAAATCCGAAACCCTAGCTATTTTCCCCTTTCTTCTTCCTTCATCTCCACCGAACTCCATCTTTCTATCTTTCTTTTTCTTTTATTTCTTTCCTTCCCCTCTAAGTCGTGCCTTGCTCCTCTTAAGAACGACCATCACATGTCATGTCATTTAATGAGATCCAATTGACCAAAATGCCCTCACATGTAAGTCTACTAACTTAATTCCTTAAGTAAACTTCCAAAATTGCCCCTAAACTTTATTTTAATTCATGCTTACTTTAGAATATTTTTCTCATCATCAAATTGAAGGAATTTGCCAAAACTTCCTTCTATAGAAATGTTCCTCATTGTCTTAATTTCATAATGCCATGAAAATCATTTAATTTGGTGCACTACACCAAAATTTATGCTCCAAATATTTCGGACTATCATTATGCTAAAATATTTTCCAGCACTTTATTTCCACCAGAATATTGACCTTTTTAAAGACAAAATTGAAATTCGAGTCCTTCAGAACATTTGTAGCTCTATTTCTCTAGTTTAATACAAATAAAGAATCACCTCATTTGGATTACTATAGCAAAAGTTATGGCCAAAATACTTTCAGATTTTTCTAATCTAAGACTGAACACTAATCCTAACTTC
This sequence comes from Erythroxylum novogranatense, assembly GCA_029891385.1. NCBI lineage: Eukaryota > Viridiplantae > Streptophyta > Magnoliopsida > Malpighiales > Erythroxylaceae > Erythroxylum > Erythroxylum novogranatense. The sequence goes on from CM057224.1 coordinate 40,368,591, forward strand.
AATTCAGAAATTGAAAGTCTTAGGAGCTAAATTGAAATTCAAGTCCTCATATAATTTGTAGCCCCATGTCTCTATTTTAATTTGCCTCAACAACCAACTCAATTGGATTTCCACAGATCAAGAATTTCTCAAAAGACTGAACCATGTTTAGAAAAATATCTAACTCACTTTGATTAAATCAATCTTCCTCAACTTAATCTCAAAAATCACAAATTTCTCATGCTGATGAAAATAATTGTCTTAGGAATCCAACTCTTCAAAAATCGGGTTAATCAGATGTCGAACGGAAAAATTAGAAGCAAAAGAATAAAAGAGGGCTAGTCACGGGAAACATAACAATAGTCGACTGGTCGACTATTAGTCGACTAACATGAGTAAAATAGTGACACTAGTCGACAGTCGAAGACTATTATTCGACTAATGTAAGTAAAAACAATAACATTAGTCGAGTAGTCGACTATTAGTCGACTAAGCCTAAAATCGACTAGAACCTCTTGGTTTTTCTTCATCCGACATCCCAACTTCCACAACCCATAACTTTTGAATTAGAACTCCAAAATTTACAAACTTGGTATCAATAGAAAGCTGAAGGAAAATTCTACACTTTCCATGAGAACTTAAAAACCAGATTTGCCTTTAAAGAAGTCAAAAACTACCTCAAAGTTCCTGTCTACTAATACTTTTCCCAAACAATAACAGCAACTTGTAACAATCATAACTTCCTATTCCATGATTCAAAAATTACATATTTCACATCAATGGAAAGATTAGAACATAATCTAAAATTTCATAAGAACTTGAAAGCAATTTCAAACTCTAACTAAGTCAATTCTTCAGTCAAAGTTTCAGCCCGAATAGTGTATCATCCTATACCACATCCAAACTTCATAAATTCATATCTTCCAATTCATACTTTATGGCGACAGAAAGCTTTTAACAAAAGCTACAATTTTTATGAAGACCATTTTCTCAAATTATGCCTAAATCGAAAAGTCAACTATGTATTCCAAAAAGTCAAACTTTCTTAATTCTTCAAGTTCTCACACTTTTTCTCTTTATTTCTTGATTTTTAACTTCCATTTCAATCCCCTCATTCACTTTAACTTTCATAACCCATGCAAATCTATTTAAATCCCAAAGTTATCAAAACCAATCAATTCTTTTCTCATCAATTTTCTTAAAGCACATAACATCTATAACACAATTCATATACAAAAACACTCATTTAATTTCATTTATTATTTCTAAATTCTACTAAAAAATTGGGGTCTAACACAATTCTTCTCTGATGATTCATCTTTAGCAAAATCCAATCAGGCATGCTGTTATAAATTATATTTCATATGTGATATAAAATAACCTATGGGCTTACTTATAGTTTCTCCAACTTTATCTTCAGGACACTTTGACAAACATACTAATTGTATTTGCTAAGTTAAATTCGAGTATAAGATATGTTCAAGGGATGAATGAAATTTTGGCACCACTATTCTATGTGTTCAAAAATGATCCGAATGAGGAAATGTCGATGAGTGTTTGTTTTTCCTTTATATCTTTATTAGAACTGTGTTCATCATGACGGTATTGCATCAGCTATTTTTATGGTAGTATAAAATTAGATTTAACCTTATTATACCATTAGAATTCATTTGTAGAAATTACTGATAGATTCTCTAAAAAATGAGAAGTATGTCACTGAAATATTATTAGTGGTAACTCAAATATACCAAGTTACAAGATAACTTGCAGACAATTTCGAGAGTGTCTGCTCTTTCCTAGCCTAAGGCTCACCAGAATTCTCTTAGTAATATGATGATCCTCCCTTTTCCAATCATTACATTATTTATACTAGCCCAGCTACTTACGTTAGCCATGCAACAAACTCACTACTCTCTCATGCACGTCATATAACCACCAACCCCTGCCTCTAGCAGAATTTGGTAACTTCCTTTGCCCACTTGTTAGGTAAAATCAACTTATCATTATCATCTCCCACCACTGCTCGCAGCTGTGACACATGAAAGATAGGATGCATCCTTACTAAATCGGGTAACTGCAGTTCATATGCCACTTTCCCAATCCTTCTCAACACTCAGAATGGACCAAAATATCAGGGGGTTAACTTCTCATTGACTCTTCTCACTACAGTTAATTATCTATAAGGAGCTAGCTTCAGCCGTACCCTATCTTCTACTTGAAAAACCACCTCCCGTTTGTGTTTATCAGCTCTACTTTTCATGTCGATTTGTGCCTTAGATAAATGTTGTTTAATTTTGGCCATGTAGTGGTCTCTTTGTTGTAATAATACATTAACCAACTCCATTCTTGATACTCTTGATCCCATCTGAAGAATAGGAGGAGGATCCCTCCCATATAAGACCTTAAAGGGTGTAGTTCTAAGAGCCACATGATAGGAGGTATTATAGCAATACTCTACACAACCTAACCATTTCGCCCATTGCTTGGGGATGTCTCTTGCAAAACACCTTAAGTAGGCTTCTACTTATCTATTTACCACCTTAGTAGCACCATCAATTTGAGGATGATAGGATGAGCTAAACTTAAGAACTGTTCCGTGCACCTTGAACAATTCCCACCAAAGTTTACTTATGAAAACCTTATATTTGTCAAAAACCACAGATCTAGGGAACCCATGTAGCTTCACAATTTCCTTGATGAACACCTCAGCTACTGTTTGTGTCGTGTATGGATGATTAAGTGATAAGAAATGAGCATACTTGTTAAGCCTATCCACTACGACCAAGATGGATGAATATCCAAGGGATTGGGAGCCCTTCGATAAAATCCATCGTTATCTCATCCAATACCTTATTGGGTATCGCAAGGGGCTGCAATAGTCCTGCTGGTGACAGAGTTAAGTATTTATTCTGTTAGCATGTTAAGCAACCTGCCACAAATCGGTAAATTTTTTTCTTCATGTCCTCCCAATACAACTCCCTAGAGATTCGCATATATGTTTTTAATGGACCTCCATGTCCTACCAAGTGACTCTCCTGACCATCCTTTATAATTTTGGATATAAAAGCAGAAGTATTAAAGATTACCAATTTGTCCTCGTAGTAGGGTCTACCTTGCTTCATTGTATATCGAGGCCTGAACACAGGGTCTTTACTTATAGCTTCTACCAACTTCCCTTAGCTTGCTATCAAATTCTATCTCTTGCAAGATTACATCCATATCTAAGATTTTGCATGCCATTAAAGTCTACAACTCCTCTTGGTACTATACTCTAGGTAGAGCATCCGCCACTTTTTTTTTCTTTTCCAGGTTTGTATTCAATGGCAAAATCAAAACCCAGCAAGTTGGTGATCCATTTTTGATAATCGAGGTGAATCTCCCGCTGCTTTAGTAAAATTTCAACGATTTTTGGTTAGTACGAATGACAAACCTATGGCCTAGGAGATAAGATCTCCATTTCCTGACAACCAACATAATAGCCATAAGTTCTCTCTCATAAGCTGATTGTCGTTTTCTTTCTACTGAAAGTGATTGACTATAATAGGCAATCGGTTGGTTATTCTGCATCAGCACAGCTCCCACATCAGAAGCTAAAGCATCAGTCTCCAAAATAAAAGGTTGATTGAAATCGGGCAAGGCTAAAATGAGCACTGTGGTCACTGCCTGTTTAAGGTTATTAAAAGCCTTCTCTACTTCAACTGTTTACTTAAAATTGTTCTTCTTGAGCAACTGTGTCAACAGCCATACAATGTGGTTGTACCTTCATACAAATTTTTGATAATAACCTGTCAGTCCCAAGAATCCCCTCAACTCCTTCAAGGTTACTGGTTTAAATGACTCCAAATTCTAGCATCTCCTTGACCAATCTCTTGATTTCATTCTTTTGAAAATGGGGATACTTGTAGGGTCGGACCCTTACTGGTCCTTCTCCTTCAACAAAGTGGATGTGGTGTTCTTTTTCCCTTTTTGGCAGCAAGGTCTGTGGCAATTGAAACACCCCTCTATGCTCTTCCAACACACTTTTGATTTCAGGGTCTTCTACCCTAATAATCGGTTTCGGTTCTTCCTCCTATACTACCATTTGCAACCATTACACGAAATCCCCTTCTTTGATATCCTTGCAAAGGGATTTTGCCCTCACCAGGGATTTAGATAATATTTGGTCCCCTTTGATAATGATTTATTTCTCGCCCAATCTTATTTTCATAGTAAGTGTACACTAATTATTCAAGACATCTCTTAGTATTCTCAAGCATTTTATGCCCAACATAACATCTATACTGCCTAACTTCATTGGCAGAAAATCCTTACATATTTCTAGCTCCTGTATCCTTAAATTCAAGTTCCTATAGACCCCAGTTCGTGCTACTTTTTCACCATTCCCCATCACTATCTTATACTTGTCTGTGTGGTACCATTTGGAACTCCATTTCAATGCCAACTCTTTCGATACAAAGTTATATGTGGCTCCACTATCCATGAGGATCACTACGGGCTCCCCCTCTAATACTCCTACTACCTTTATCGTCTTGGGTAAGGTCAACGCAACTGCAGATCTTGCTGATAATTCTACATTTTGCAATTCCATTTCTTGCTCTTCGTCATCTTCTACACTCTCCAACGTACTAACTTCTATTTCTTCATCTATGACCGTGATAACCTTCAAATCTATCATTTTACATTGGTGGCTTGGTGAATATTTCTCATCACATTTAAAGCATAGTCCCTACTTCTTCTTCTCTTGTATCTCACCGAATGTTAAACGTTTAAATTTTCTGTTTCCTTTGTCAGTGATAGCGACCTTTCCTATTTTAAGCCCAATTTTTCACTGTCTCCCACTGCCTCCCACGTTTTGTATCCATCATAGCCACTTATTCTATTACCACCCATTGTCGCATTCCCTTATCACTCCCCATTACTTTATTCTTTTTCTCTATCTGTTGAGCTCAAGGCATCACTCATCGCAAATTGTTAAGATTAACAATTAATAGTTCCAATCTGATTTCCTTTGATAACCCATTTAAAAATGAACTCTCTAATACTTCATCGGGTAACTCTAATAATGCAGCAGCTAATTCCTCAAATCTAAAAATATATTCATCTACCGTACCTGTCTGCTTGATGGCCAGTAGATGTTGACACGGGGTTCCTCCCAGTATTCGACCCTCCACCCAACGACACCATGCCAATGCCTTCTTCTTCATATTGAGCGATACTAACTTAATTTTCTCCCTTTCGTTAAACCTCCTCATCGAGAAAAAGTGTTCAACACGATAAATCCACCCATCCGAGTCGTCTCCGTCAAAGATTGTCATCTCGACCCGCCTAGTTTGATAGTCATGTTAAGGTTCCCCCTGTCGTACAAATCCCAATGGTGGTTCTTCCGTAAAGTCCCTCCATCCTTCTCTCTGGTGTTCTCGTTCACGATCCCCTCCCATTGGTGGCCCACGTCGATCACGCTCCTATCAAACAAACCCATGAGGTGATTCCCGGTGGGTCGTATTATTCCACCCATACTCTGGTGGAGGTTCATTATGACCGATATTCTCTGGGGGATACCGCCGGAACTCATTCACTGGTTCGAACCCCGATGGTGGCCCAAGACTCCAACCTTATTCCATCGGCCCCTTTCCTTTGTCCATGCATTGCTCCTCTTCATTTTGATTATTGCCTAAAGTCTCACCACTCTTACCGGCTTCTCTGTGGCTCACAAACAGCTTCATTATTTCATGTAACTCCTTCATCTCGAGCGGGGATTGCTCCCAGTTTTTTTACAATTCTTCTTTCTCCAGTCTCCGTTCTTCCCTCAATATCTCAAAGTTCTTCTAAAAATATTCACGCAAGCTCTCAATTTCCTTGTCAATTCCATTCATTCGATTATCTCCTTTCTTATTAGCTATAGATAGGGTCTTTCCTCTGATACCATTGATAAATACTCTAAAAAATGAGAAGTATCTCACTGAAATATTATTAATAGTAACTCAAATCCGTGAAGTTACAGGATAACTTGCAGACAATTTCGAGAGTGTCTGCTCTCTCCTAGCCTAAGGCTCACCAGAATTTTCTTAGTAATATAATGATCCTCCCTTTTCCAATCATTACATTATTTATACTAACCCATCTACTTACATTAGCCATGCAACAAACTCACTACTCTCTCACTCTCTCATGCACGTCATATAACCACCAACCCTTGCCTCTAATAGAATTTGGTAACTTTACTCAATTACCCTTCTCTTTGCCCTTCTAGAATAAACCTGTGTAATAGGAGGTCTAACAGTTACATTAGCATCCAGTAATTACAATAAAATAATAATTTCTAGAGACAAATAGTGAACAGTTGCCAAGGTCACTAGATAATAATGGGAATAGTTATTTTTATACCTATGCTTTCAATAGTTTGTGGTAAGATTTGAATTTAATGTTCTGTAGTTAGTTAATTCCATTTTGTTTATCATTTTTTGTATTGAAGTTATGCAGGCCTGTGATGAAGCAAACGCATTTTTTTGTTTTGTTAAGTTATTAAGTTGGTTCGGGATCAGTTCTATCAGCAACTTGACAATAATGTTGTGGGAATTCGTTCAACAATAACAAAGTTGTCACAGCTTCTCAAGGAGCATGATGAAGAACTATGGCTTCATCTTGAGATCACAACTAAAGTAAGATGTGTTTCTATTTTCCTTCTTGACAAAAGTAGTTAGTTTTCCCTGTCATAAGAGCATTATCCTTCGAACTTGGACTTTTGTCGATTTCCTTCGAAATTTACATTTGACTTCTGTTTCCATACCAAAGAATGCACGATCTCTAAACTCATGATTATATTGACAGATTTGAACTTAATGATCTCCCTCAAGTGGGATTACATTATCAGAGCTTTTGAATACCAGCCAAGAAGTTCTTACGAAAGTTGTTTTGGGTTTACATTTAAATATGGCATAGGTGCTCTCTTCACTGCCATCAAATTGGTGTGCTATGACATCTCCATTTTTCTAATGATTCATCAATTCACTTACGGTCTATTTGGTACACTGGAATATAATGACTATTCCTAATAAATTCCTAACTTATTTCTGTAAAAAAGAGAGCTAGCAATAACTAAACTTGCGTAAAAGCTATTTTCAATTTTGAAGAATACCCAAACCCCACCCCAACCTATCTTTAACTAATCGACGAATAGCTCTGCTGATCTGAAGACAACTTTGTCCTCTCATCATTTCCAGCCTCTGAAATTTCTTCTCCTTCGATGACATTGGCACATCATTAGAGCCTCCTCTTATCCTCTCACGTTCAAGCCTCCGAAGTCTTTCACTTCTTCAACGTACACTATTCTCTTCTCCACTTTATGATTTCGGATCTACCATTCTCCAGTTCGTAAAAGAATTTCGTTCATTTTATCTTTGTCTCTTTTTTTTGGGTTTTTTCTAGGTATCTTTAACTCCTTTTATCTAGGTTTTCTGCGTATGGAATTTTGATTTTTGGGATTGTGATTGCAGGAGGGTTGCTCCCTTGGGTGGAAGCGTCCCAGGCGTTTCTTGTTTACTTAATCATAACACTCGCTGTAAATAACTTTGCTACTACTTCACTACGACCTATTCCATTAAATTTTCCATCTCCTACGTTAGATTGTTCATATTAGGGTTTGTGTTCTTCATAATGCAGAAGGAACTAGCATCGACGATGGTGCTCTAAAGGCTTGGTTTATTCTCGTTCAAAATCAACAACCTGTTGGACTTTACACCTCCTCTGAGCTCCACGGTACTCTGTCTTACCCATTTCCCATTTCCCATTTCGTTCTCATATTCAATTTCAGTTCAGTTCTGTTAGTAGTCATTTTTATGCATATTTTTCATCTCCTACATGTTTAATAGCATTAAAGCTTCACCTATTGAATTTGTTTTTCATTATTCCCGTGAACAAAGCATTTCTTAAATGGGTACATCTTCGAGACCACGCTTTTGTTTGATTTCAATCGTTATCTTTCCAGTAGAAATTGCTAGTCCAAGAAGGCTTTGTTATTGTTATGGAATTAGGAGTCCTAAAAACTTGCTTTGACTAAGAAATGGTACCTTCCTCTGCCAAATTATGAATGTGAATCACCCATTGAATCCCAATTAAACATCAACTTAAAAGGTGTCAACCCTGTTTATATTGCACGTTCTTATTCAATGCAATCCTCCATCATCTTCATATGTGCTTAATGAGTCCCTATCTCTGGTGAATTGTTCAAAGTTCAAAGACTTTCTTGAACTTCGAACAATTCATCAGAGATAGGCAATTAAATGATTTAATTATAAGCAATTAACTAAATCAACAATCAAGATTCCAAACACTTGACACACAATTTCAGTTAGATAGTCTTTGTTTGCTTACTGTTTTGATCATGCATTAGTGTTATTTCATATATAATGATTAGAAAATCCAAGCAAGGTTTCAACAAAACGATCACAGTAGCCATAAGCTACTGAAGATTATACAACGAAGCTTCTTTTGAATAGATATGAATTGCAATCTGGGGTTAGAGGAATAAATAGTCATCTATAAATTTGGAAATGGTTGTCATAATTCAGTAGTTCAAGAAAAGGTTCCCGACGTTAAGTTTACTATCCTTAAACTAAACCAAGGGGAGCTTTTGGAGTTCTGCATTAATTTGTGCTTCTAAACAGAACACATGGATTAATTTGGATCTAGGAACAAGTTTTTTGTACAATAAGGGGAGATAATATGCATAGAAGCATTCATGGTTAGGTTATGGGGTTTCTGTTGCATTATGTAATGTGCACCTTGATTGGAACAAGTTGGTTGTCATTGACACTAACATTTAACCCTGTTGATGCGTATATAGAGAGAAGATGATGCTCAGCTACACCAATTCATACTCCATGCAGCTCTGGATGTTGTTTAAGACCTTGTATGGACTACTAGTGCCATGTACGTTCTCTTCTTTAGATTGTTTCTCGTCAATACACTTGTACTTCCACTCCTCTCTGTCTACATCTTTCTATGTGCCTCTTCCTATGTATATATCTAACTATAAATATATTTTCTTTTTCTTGATACTCCTTATCTGTTTGTTGCATTTTATCTCAGGTTCTTGAAAGGAATTGACAGGTTTAATGATATGGTGGTATCAATCTATGTTACAGCTGGTCATATCCTTTCTATTGATCATTTCTTAAACTGCTAATGCGAACATCCTGGAATTAATATGTAATTGATTGGATTCTAGTAAATTTGGTGTTTGCTTCATTTATGTTTCTAATGTTCCTCTTATTCTCTACGATACGTTGTTTGTTTTATTTGATACATACTGGGGGGCCCATTTTGTAGATAAGGTAAACCTTATACCCTTGTATGTGAATTTAGAAGTTTCAATTTTAGCACAATGATATTTAGGCTATTCTTCTTATTATTAGCCTACAACATTAATTAGTTATGTGAAAGAAGAGGATGGGTCTCAGTGTCATTTTCAAGTTCCTCTGGCAGAACATTTTTGTATTGTTTTAAAACCATAGAATTTGGAATTGTCTTATATTTGTTTTCCTTCAAGTTTGGTTTATCCATTAATTTGTGTGGTTTACCTATTTTATGATATCTAGTCTTTACTGTATTCTTTGACTTTTCTTACATACACGATTTATGCTACTTCATGACTCACGAAATGAGGATGGGATCAAGAGCTTTTTTCGGGATGTTCTTGAGCTGTATATAAAGGTAATTGTTTAACCACTAACCATCATTAAGAACAGTTACTTTTCTCCTTATTTAAGTTGACAATAATGGGTTTGTAATCTGCAGATTCATCTTAATCCCTTGTATTTACCTGGTTCTCGCATTACATCTTCACATTTTGACATAAAAGTCCGTGCCATGGCAAGGAAATATATATATAGAGGCCTGTGGAAATGGAAGTGTCCCAAAGCTCAGCCCAGATGATAGTTTAGGATTGGTTTGCTGTCAGTATTAATGATGGTCTTGAGGATTAGTAGTCCTATGATTTTAGCTTATATATTTTGATCCTTCATTTGATTCCACGGGAAGATTAGAAAATGAAGTTGTTCCTACAAAAGTTATTCCTGAGAATAGTTAACTTTAACAACCTGTTTGGTATAATGGAATAATAATAATAATAATAATAATAATAATAATAATAATAATAATGATGATGATGATGATGATGATGATGATGATGATGATGATGAAATTAAAATAATTGATAAAATTAATAATAATAAGACTAATAATAAGTAGAAAATTTATAAGAATAATTAATAATAAAAATTAACTAATAATAATAATAATAACAACAACAATAATAATAATAAGGTTAATAATAATAATAATAAAGATATTTTGATTTTTTGTTACTTATTCCAATTTTATATTTTCAAACCAAATAAAGTTATATATTTTGATCCTTCATTTGATTCCACGGAAGATTAGAAAATGAAGTTGTTCCTACAAAAGTTATTCCCGAGAATAGTTAACTTTAACAACCTGTTTGGTATAATGGAATAATAATAATAATAATAATAATAATAATAATAATAATAATAATAATAATAATAATAATGATGATGATGATAATGATGAAATTAAAATAATTGATAAAATTAATAATAATAAGACTAATAATAAGTAGAAAATTTATAAGAATAATTAATAAAAAATTAACAAATAATAATAATAATAATAATAACAACAACAATAATAATAATAATAAGGTTAATAATAATAATAATAATAATATTTTGATTTTGTTGTTACTTATTCCAAGTTTATATTTTCAAACCAAACACTGAAATAAAAATTCTTTATTTATTCCATTCTTTAAACCAAACAAAGTAATAATCATTTTTTTTCTATTCCTTGTCTTTTCTATTCTTAGGAATAACTATTCTATTCTCTATCTATTTTATTTCAGTGTACCAAATAGGCCGTTAGGGTCGACCATTTGATTTTAATTTTTCTAGCTGCTAAGCTTAAACAATAGGGAGATCTCTCTCTTATAGCATAACAGTGATTCTATTCATGCGTTTTGTAGTACCTGCGTAAAATGGGAACTATGATAAACAATTATTAACTTCCTTCACTAATTAGGCTTGACTGGTCCACGCAAAGTTGTTAGACCATGCGTGGATGCAACATAGAAGTGGTTAGTCCTATTGATAACTAAATTTCAATAGTTATATCACTTATTAATGCAATACTTGTTAGTTGCTAGTCAAATAATTTCCAAGGTATTCTTTTTCAATTGTTGTGCAATCTGAAGATTTTAACTTTTAGGTCCTTTATCTGTATGGATCAATTGTCAAAGATTTAGCCTTTGTATTAATTTTTCTAAATAACGACATTCAAAGGACTTTCTGCTTTGTGTTTCGGAATAACAGGTCCACCCCCAATTTTATGCGTTTAGATATATGATATCCACTCCTTTCTAGCACATGGCCCAAGGTATATTACCGCACATGTCCTGCGTGAAGATAATCAATGCGCTGATCAACTAGCTCGTATGGGCTCGGGTTTCGTACATAGCGAGCAGGTGTGGCACAACCCTCCCCTTATATTGTATTCTCTTTTGCGCGCAGATGCACATGGGATTGCATTCCCTCGACATTAAACTTGGTTCTTCCTCTGATGTACCCAAAAAAAAAAAAGAATGGATTAACCAGTGTGAATCTGTTAACATAGAACGGCACAATGTCTACAACAGAATGATTGGACCCGTGAATTGTTCCCAACAATTTTTGTAAATGTGCATAATAAATTGATCAATCATAGTTTATAAATATTTTACATAAATATGCGACTCAAACAATGCAGGAGGCATACTTTTTCTTTTGTGGGCAGGAAAGTTGCAACAATTGAATGTTTTGGTGTACCTCGTAAGCCTGGTTGACTCTGCAGCATCCTGTTTCTTGCTATTATATTTTGTTATTACGCGGAGGAAATGGCCATCTCTCGAGTCTTGACTAGTACTGCTTTCCTTGGCAAGTACGTTTTTTGCCTTCTTTTACACCTTTTTTTGTAATACTCTTCAACTCTCCTGCTCGACCGCAACTTGTTCTTGGTCCTCATATTGCATAACTTGGAAGCTTACTCGATTTCCTGATACCAACTCCCTCCATCTACCCATCAACTCTATGAGAAAGCAGACGACTCCTGTTTCATCAAGAACAATGATTTTATGCTATTGTTGACAGAAGCAATCATTGGCTGGCTTCACAGGTATGCGCAATCCAAAATTTCCCTTTTGATCGAATAGTAGATCCATGTCCTAAAAGAACGATCTAAACAATATTTACTTCGTCTTTTAGCTGAAGTCCAAGACACGATTCTTGCAAGTGATGTGGTGAAGTTGACGTGTAATCGAAAGATAGTCTTCCTCGGTTAATAAACTCATCGCCCTGAGCCTATATTTTCTTATTAGTGAAGAAGGGGCAAAAAGGATGGAGGTTATCCATAAGCTGCATCCTCAAGCTCTTATCGAACATTCCTATTGTGGAAATGAAATAGAAACTATAGATAACGTCTACTTCTTCCTAAGCTAAAGTTACTTGCTCTTTCCTGCACATCATATAGGTGGTCATCACAGAGTTAATGACCTCAGTGACCTAGAAAATTGCATGTTTCTACCAGGCAATTTGGGAGTCATAGGTGCATGGCTGAACATAGAAATGATGAAACTGCTAAAATGGAGAGTGGGGACACGGATCAACTTGGCATTTCTCATTATGTCTTACCTACCAGATAAACTAGTTTACTCTCATGTTTTTGATTCAGGTGTGTTGTGACAGTACTTTCTTGAAGGTGATAAAATTTGCAACCTTAAATTGTATGATTGAGGCCAAAACAGATCTGCTTCGTGTGCTAGAAGATGAAGGGTTGATCATTGAAGATCATAAACCAACAGCTAGTACAATACCTGAGCCTCCATATTCTTGCCAGTCTCAACCCTGTCGTCAATCTCTTGGCAGAGAAACAAAGGTTGAACCTTTGAAACAAGAGCATGGAACAAAGATTAGAACAAACAAATGACAAAATTCCTCAAGTGATGCCAGGAAGTCCGGATATTGTCAAACAAGAAGCATGAATGCAAAACATCCACTGTTTTCTTTGAATGATGATGCTATAAATAAACAGAATAGTCAATCCAGTGTATTTAGCATGTCAGCTACAACTCCGTCATCAATCAAGCCTTCTAAAGAATTGACACAACCAAAACTGCCAAATGTATTGCCTTCAAAAGAATCAGGTCCCGAGGCAATGGTACCTAGAAAAGGTCTGGCTCCCCCTCCTCCACCTCCCCCTGGTGTTGGCAAGTCCCTTGTGCGAAAGGGATCCAATACTCGATTGAAGAGGTCTACCAAGATGCCTGAATTATTTCAGGCTCTGAAGGGCGTAATGGAAGAATCTAGCCGAGCTGTCAAGTCAACTGATAGGAGAAAGATGCAGCTTGGAGGTTCACCTGGTGGAAAGGAAGGATTGAGTGCTTCTCTAGCAGAATTGACGAAAAGGTTGGCTTTTTTGTGTCACAAGAAGAAATAGCATAATTACTCAAGTAAATAATATAGAAACTAACTTGATTTGTTTTTTGCTTTCCCTCGTTGGTAGTTTAGATCAACATATTTTCATCAAATAGAAGGAGATGCTCATAAGTACGGAAAACAAATTGGGGAACTGAAGGTAGCCATCAATTCTTTTAACACCAATGACATGGTAAAGCTGCTGAAGTTTCAAAACAATGTGGAATCCGTTCTTGAAGTACTAACTGATGAATCACAGGTTAGAAGATTATAACTTGAACTGATTCCAAGTTTATGAGTTCATCTAGTGTTACAATTGCACTTGTAAGACTACAGGTGCTAGCAAAGTTTGAAGGATTTCCCACAAAGAAATTGGAAACTTTAAGGGTAGCAGCTGCATTGCACTCAAAATTGGAGACAAGCATCAGAACCCTGAAGAATTGGCGGGTAGTACCTCCATTACCACAACTTCTTGACAAGGTTGATTGCTATTTTAGAAAAGTAAGTTCTATTCAAGAATGAGTGAGAGTATGACATATCTGCATTGCCGTTTCTATAGTTGCTTATGTTTCTTACGATTCAAGATCAAATTAGAGTTGGATGCTTTCGAGAGAAACAAGGATGACGAAGTAAAAAATTTCAAGAGCCACAACATTGATTTCGATTTCCACGCCTTCACAAGGTTAAGAGAAGCAATGTTAGATCTTTCCTCCAACTGCATGGAGCTAGCACTGAAGGTAGGCAACACGTTGATTAAATTGTTCAGAGTCCAAAACAAAAACAAACTACATGGTCGCTATCGTTGCAACAATGTTCACTTCTTTTACAGGAGAGAAAAGAGGTGAGAACAACAAACAACAATGTGGCTTCTGCATCCAAAACTGATCAGGAAAGAAGAAAAAGCAATGAAATACTTTGGAGAGTATTTCAGTTAGCATTTCGGGTTTATGCTTTTGCAGGTGGACAAGATGATCGTGCTGATAAGTTAGCCAACGAATTGGCAAATGAAATCTTAGTTCGGTCAACAGACTAATGATGCCAATGCCTTGACAACAAACTATGGCGAAGATTTCAGGCGGCGGCAGAGTTAACATAATGGATTGCAGCTCCAGAGAGTTCGTCTGTAAAAAAGTCATAGATCTAAAGATAAGCCTTACCCTCATTTTTCCATGACAACTAACCTGCTGAATCTTGCATCTTTGATGGAAGGCTGCAAGTGACACAGAAACCACACTCGCCCTTTTAAGGCATTTATCTAGTTCATTTGCACGTAAGTTACTTTCTTGCAATCCAAAGCTAACTATACACTTAAACTAAGACGTGTTCATAGCTTGGATGAGTGAAGCTCTTCAGTCCATCTTAAGCGTCACGTTGTACACTCGACTTGAAAACCATGATTTTCACCAAGTTACGTTGGAGGTATAATTTACTAGGGTTTTAGTGGCAACTACTTTTGGCATTTAAAACTGAAAATATCTTATTAATTATGGGTAGCTCTTATTAATGTTAAAATCTCCCTAGTTTTATATGTAAATCAATATGTCTGGAATTATTTATTGGTTCCTTTTCCTTTGTCTCATCTTTATTAAGCTACATTAACAACAGGGACAGATCTTCTGTCTCCAAATCTGTGTACCAATTCTGTCTTATTTGATCCAAGCCAAATCCACATAAATAAATAGCTTGGATCAAATAAGACAGAGTTGGTACTTGAAGAGAGAAGATTTCATGCCATTAGCAACTGCTTGCAGAGAGGGAAGAAAAGAGTTTGTGAAATTGTGATTACTATTGCTTGTCATTCTGCCAAAATCATGTGTCTACATCAAAACAGATCTACCCAAAAAAAACAAAAAACAAAAAAAACAAACACCTTTTATATGGACCACCTGTCATTGTCACTGGGTCTTGGGCTTTTGAACCTTCACATAGGGGAAAACACCCATGAAATTGATGGCTTTGGGATTCCATCCCAACTGCTTGGCACGGCAAAACATCAGGAATGTGTTGGCAAGATATGAACTGAAGCCCATGAAAAAATACCACAAAGCATGTCCCTGGGGGTTAAAACGCCACCGGGGAATAGTGTCACAGCATATTCTATCATAAAGCCAACAGAGACTCGCTATGAATACAGAAACCAAATACAGTCTCGCAAGCAGCTTCGCACGCCTATCCTTTGTGTGGATATAATATTTGTAAATCCGGGGTATGCAGAGAAGACAGAGAATCAAATAATGCACCTTGAAACCAATGCCAAAACGAACCAATGCATGATAACTGCAAATGCAACTCCATATAGAAACAAGAAGGTCGGCAACGGGAGTGCATGGGCCGCTCTGCTAGGCGATCAACTGAGATAAGCCGTGATTTACCCTCCTCACAACCTGGTCGGGTCCGAGTGTGGGGGCAGCTGGGGTGGCTGATTCCACTTTTGGGACAAAAAGGTCGGCATTGTACTTCAATAGTGCCAATAATACAGGATGTAAAAATGCAAAAAGCATTTCCCATACCATTGGTGTTTCATCTCCTAACTGTTGCCTGTGAAGCAGAGACAAACTATCAATACCTTTATGCGTATATTACGAGCATAAATATGCAGATAATCGTAACCCTAGTCTTAACATAGCTTTACTGTAGTTTGTACAAGTTCGAACTTACAAGCAATGATACTGTGTCACGAATGTAAAAAAATCACAGAAAAGAAAACATTACTTACATGTGCTGCAATGTGGCATGGTATAACAGACTTCCAACAGCAAGTATGATGTTAGATATGTGAAGTATTGAAAACCTCTTCTCAAAGCGTTGTCTCAAAGCGTTTATAAGGTCAACAAATGCCAAAAGAATGCTTGTGATGTTTGACATGGTATTGAAGAATTCTGCAACGTATGAAGAGTAGACATAATTTTTCTCACACCAGTCATTAGATGTTACAGGACCCCGAAAGCTTGATATTCCTTCAACCATGTCTAGTTCGGTGTACGTAGGATGACAAAAGTAATAAAACTCCTGTTAAGATGGTTCCATATAACCTGCAAGGCAAAGAGCTATAAGAAAAATTGAAATCAAAGAAACTGAACTAGTTGAGTCGTTTTGATGATACAGTGCTCTGTTAGCACCACAAAACATATTGCATAGATTTTATCACAGTAAGATCAAGAAAAAACGACAAAGAATAAAGAGCTGCAAAAACTCTTAATACCAAACTAACCAAAACTTCTTTCCCCGAGTCTTAATTTCACTCTGAAAATAAGAAAACAAAATTTAGCAGTTCCATGAATTTTGAGTTTCAGTGTATCAGCACAAAAAAGTGTTTGTCTGTCTTCTCAAACGGCAATCAACCAAGGGATAAACAACTTGTTACATGACTTAAGTTGGGCCATCTAAACAATCAGCTAATAAGACAGGCTAAAAGAAAATTCAAGTCTAAGTGAAGGTACACCTACATAGTCTATTACTAAGGAGGTCCTACCTCTCTCACCGTAAAAAAGAAACTAGTAAAAAGCTAACTGCATAGTGTATCACACATTGTTTTCTAACTGTTACTAAATAGTGCGCATTGCTCACTATCTTATTGCTGTTAACAATACCAAACGTCTTTTATAATATGTTCTATAATTTCCGTGACTGGAAGTGTTATAACTTAGCTCACATCTCACCAGGAACAAAGAAAAGAAGTTGTCAAAAAATGAACCTGAAAGTTCTGAATGTCATCTGGTACAGAAAGAATGTGCCTGAGGCCTTAAACTGCATCTCCTTCCTGAGCAATTACAACTGTTTGACTATCAAGAAAGAAATGAAGTAAATTGTTGGGTTGTTGTAAAATAAAGAAAATAATCTAGCAAACTTTAATATTTCATCTCCTTTTCGTTTTTTACATAATAATAATTAAAAGGATAAAGAAAAAGGCCTTTGATATGTATTAGAGGACAGACATGAAACATAATCAAAATAAATTGGCGTAAGAAAACTCTCCTTCTAGTCTATTGCTTAATCTGTTTCCACTCAAATTTGATAGTAACAAATGCAAAAGTTTATCTTTTCAACTACATTCTACAGGCCAAATTCCTATTCAGTAACTTTTATTGGCAGGAACATGTCTCCAAATGTGTGTACATTTGGTAAACAAGGAAAACAACAACTACACCTTGCATAACCTAACAAGTTCGATTCTGTTTTCTTTTTTTTTCAAATTATCACCTCGATGAAGCAGAATAATCATAATATATACGTAATTCTCATATCATACATTAAAAACTTAAAGAGTAAATTGTTAGTTTCCACACTTTTTAGACATAGCTAAAAATATGAAAACAAATTCAAAGGAAATTCTGCAATAAAGCAATCGGATAAGGATTGAAGGAAGTTATATTAGCTGCCAAACATATTAAAAAGAACAGGAAAAAAATGATTTGAGGTAATGGAACCTGTTTAGCGTAATTTAACTTTTGAGTGCCAGATTTGGCTTTTTTTTATTGTCGTCGTTCAAAGTTAAAGATAAAAAACCACACAAATTGATATGTCATCCCTGTATCTTCGACATTTATAATGGCATAACTCTTAACTGAACAGTAGGAAACAAAGGATCCCTAAGCTATCGAGATCATCATGATGCTGATAAAATCTTGAGACTTTAATTTTCCACCAAGAGGCATGTGCTTCAAAGTTTGTGGGATGCCCTTCAAAGACGCATATAGTGCAAAACTAGATTTTATAGAAAAGCGAAATTATAAGAATCATTTTGCGCCCAAACACTTGGAGGGGCAAAGAGAGCTGGAGAGTCTTCACAACAAAATGGCAAGAAAAAGGCTTCGATCAGCTATTTTGTGCTTAAAGAATCGAAGCCAGGTTTTAGGAGCAAGCTGAGATGGGGATACGGCGAAATGCCAGTACCAACCGAGATAAGAATACTAAGATCACATTAGAACTTGGAGGTGCATGATAAAATTTGGAACTAGAAATCTAAAATGCTACTAGGAAGGAAAACTTTAAACTTGGGAAAACTATGTAAGCGTCCAGAAGATATAACTATTTGATGGCAAATGAAGAAAGTTGAGTCAATAAGAAGTATCCAAGTAAACATCATCTTTGATTTGCTTAGCAAACTAAGAAGCATCAAATCAATCACACTGTTTGATATCAAAATAGTTAAAATGCAGATTAAAAATGTGAAACAATTGCAAGCTCTATAATAACACTGGGAACGAATGACTGGAATCACCTACTTAACCCAAAAGTCCATAGATACAAACAGAACTTAAACGAAAATAACCATAAAGAGAGAAGCACAACGGTCACTCACCTTCCACAACCAGATCTACACTATATGGGGGAATTCTGAAGCATTTGTCTTCTGTCTCGTCATGTAACAGGAGAAGGAGATATACGAATGTATTCGTATATGCGTGTACGTCTGTACGAAACCTTCTAGAGTGCTCTTCTTCTTGTGGTGGTGCTGCCCCTCGGTTGTATCAACTCAAAAGCCGTGTTGTTTTAGGGCTAAGAAAAGTTCCGTTGAATTGGGGAATTTTATTATCTAATTGATTCAACGGCTGTTGGTTATCAGTCCTCGCGACACGTGCCTTGGATTCCCACTTTTGATTGTATTATATTCACTCACTGTGTTGTTTGCTTTCCCTTGTTTTTTTTTCTGTATCATCTGTCTTCTTCCACTACGATAGTTTCAATTTCACGATGTGTTTGTTTCAAATTAGTAGAGTTCATTGCTTTATGCTTCCTGCAATTCTAGTAAAATCACAGCTTTTGACATAAACCATGTTCATGGCTTCCCAAGACTGGCTGATTTAAGTATAAGTACTGTTCTTTACAACCAATAACAATGTTTACGACATAAAAAATTGATCTCAAGGTAAACAATCAGTCAAAACATTTTTGCTCTCAGTTTTATGAAATTTCTTTGTCTACCTTATTGAGCCACTAGTTATGGATGCAACTTTGCATACACCAGCAGAAGTGGTGAGTGGAATATCTTTGTAGCAAGCTATTAGATCTTGGTTAGTTTGCAGATCTACTTGCAGCGTCTCCCAAACCTTCTTCTTTGGGTTTAAGACATCATCAGGCTCGCCTTCAAACCCGGGGAATGTAACTCTCTCACCAACCACGGCAGATTGCGGTGGATCAACCAATTCAACCTGAGAAGTGTCAGTGGTAATGAAATTAAGACAGCAGTGTGACAATGCCATATAACCTTCTCTGGGCATGTTAATACAATCATTAAGTGTTACAAGAAAATAGAAAGCTTGACAATGCTGGTTATCGAGATTAAGGTCTGAATTCCCGCTTATGACATAAAGGAGATTACAACGATTTCAAATTTACAAAACCAAAGCCAGAGGAGATGCAAATCAAGTTGAAGTCGGGTTTTTGCATGCTTACCTTAGTATGGTCACTATTATTGGCAGCAAAAACCATGGCTTGTGACTTGATGCCCCTCATGGTTGCCGGCTTTAGGTTGCAGAGAACACAGACCTTTCGATTCTGTGAAATAACATGATAATCAGTGTCATGGCAGTTGGATCAATGCACGTCTTCCAATAGCATATATCGATAATATAATAAAATCTCCATAACATCTAACAGTTACCTGCATCTCCTCAAGAGGTATATACCTAACAAGTCCACTAACCACTGTTCTAGGCTGTGCTTCACCCACGTCAATTTCTTCCACGTATAGCGAATCAGCATCAGGATGTTTCTGAGCTTTCTTTATTAAGCCAACACGAATATCAAGTCTTGTTATGGAAATTTCTTGTTCAGCAGTACCTTTGGATTTGACTTCGGTAATAGGTTTTTTTGCTTGCTGCTTCTTCCCAGCACCATCTGTAGGAAAAGAGCAACCATTTACAGCCAGCTATGCAGAAGATGATTCGAACCAAATATTAAAGTTTTTTTACGAGGAATGAGATTGGCAGAAGATTTTAAAATTTAACCACAAAATGACCAACAAACCAGGAGTTATAAAAACAGAAGCTTCATGGTAAAAACAATCAGGCTTCCAAACTTCCAAGTATTAGCCATACAACGTTTGTAGATTTAAAGGATGCAAAATTTTACTAGCTTAACAACTTGTAACCTGAAACTTTGGTCTTCTTCAGTTGCTCAGCAATTGCATCAGCTTCAGCCCTTTCTTTCCTATCAGCTTGACTTCCAGAAAATTTATTCCTGAAGAATTCTACTTCTTCATCTTTCTGTAAATGAATACATATTTAATAACCACAAACCAAATGAAAAAGATAACAATAGCATTGGCCCCCATGCCTCATCCCCTCCTACAAAATTTAGCATCCTTTTCAAGCATAACATGCAAAAAAAAAAAACAACCCTTATGAGGAATAAAAAACATGTGTAAGGGACCTTACCAGTTCCTTGAATAATGGCTCTGGTTTTCCAATTCTATGACCAGGGGGTATGATCTCCCAAAGTCTTCTGTACCCTTTCTCATCACAAAGAGAAGTTTGTTGAAGAGGCAAATCAAGCTGCTTGAAAACCTTAAAACGCCAATGCAACAAAGTTTCCCCCAATAAAAGTTAGATCAAATACTAATAAAAAAACAATTGAGAAGATAACAAAAGCTCAATGTATAGATGTGCAGAGCAGCTAAATTACCTCAAGAGAGAAAGATGGCATGAAAGGTTCCAGCATACAACCAAGAAGATACACTAGCCCAACAGAAGTCCTCATCACTATGGAACAAGTTGGCTGGTCCTCCTTGTACAGCTTCCAGAATTGACTTTCCTATAGGATATGGATAGAAAACATTCAGAAGTCATTTCAACAAGAAAAATTGAAAAAAGAAAATAAATATATTCTGAATGATAGAGGTCTTGCTTGCAGATACGCATTGCCCTCACTCGATATGCTCATTGCTGTTTTCAGTCCTTGCTTCAACTTAACCTGATACATCACAATCATGAAAAGTTGAGAAAACGTTAAGATTTGTCAAAGGCTACACAGCAGAACACAAATACCTTCTCCATGGCTTCAATATATTGCTCCAAGTGTTTATCAACTTCTTCAGTCAATTTCTTGGTCAGAGTATGTGAGTCCGCACCGGGAGCATCAGGAACAATGGAACCATAGCCAGCTCCTGCAAGTTTGAAATTTCCACTTGAGATGGATACTGAATACAGTTCAAGTGTAATTTTGCATTCATAAGTATTTTGGAAAGGCATAATAGTCCAATTATATGCTGGTCATATCAACTGCATCAATTACGATGATAAACTTCCAAAAGAAAAAAACAGGTACACAACAGGGGTAAATTTCCATTGTTTCTCTCCTGCAAGTGCTACTCCAACAACAACTTGAAATACCAATCCAAGTATAGGCAATATAAACCAGTAACGTTCTGAAAAAAATTTGTGATGTCACACGTGGGTTCCAAATCTAGCTGATTGGGCTAAGTGTCATACAACTGCTCTACCTGAAGGTTTAGCAATGAAGCTCAACACCCGATTTATGAAGTTGCCCAAATTATTGAGCAGCTCGCTGTTGAGTTTTG
This sequence comes from Erythroxylum novogranatense, assembly GCA_029891385.1. Lineage (NCBI taxonomy): Eukaryota > Viridiplantae > Streptophyta > Magnoliopsida > Malpighiales > Erythroxylaceae > Erythroxylum > Erythroxylum novogranatense. Next base: position 40,390,614 of record CM057224.1, read on the forward strand.
CTTGTAAATCAGACCATGTAAATAGTGTGTCAGATACCTATTTCAAAAAACCAAAGACATTAGCATTTGGTTGGTTGCATGCTAAAGCAGTGACCCTGAGCATGGACAGGATTACCTCTGGCCGATTAGTCAGCAAATAGTATCTCCACACTTCTACGGGGATGTTTGTATCTTTTGCATCATTACCAAAAATTCCTACTCCTTTACTCTTGGAGAACTTTCCTGAGGAAGTCTTAAAACTTAATACATAATTGGTGGTAAAAAAAAAAGGCAGCATAAAACTGGAAGACTATTTTGTCAAACTGTTTTCTGGACCAACCTGCTTCATAATTTAAGTATTCAGTAACACTTATAGTTTTCATCAAGGTCCAACTTTCACCAGTTCCAAGAAGCGTTGATGGAAACATAACCTAGAGAAAGAAGGTTTAACAGAGGAATTACACATTTATGATTTAAGAGGAAAAAATACAACATTATTCAATTAAACTCCACTTGTCTCCCAGAACTAAATATAAGAGCTTAGTTCAAAGGATGGAACAGAATGTCATTGAAAACAATAACATGATATAGAACCTATACAACAAATGCGTGAAGATGCACCTGGGTACTAGCAAGAAGTTTTAAGCACAATAAATACTTGTTTCTTCCAACATCCTACAAGTTTTCTGCTCAGACAAAATTAATCCTCAGACTTCCCATGCAGGGAGGCTATTTTGAGGAAAATCAGCCAACATTAAGAATGACCAAGTTTTTTGTGAAACTAAGGCAGCTTGGCTAGCATTTGTACCAGCTAATTTTAACTGGAAACATGAGTATGAGTATTCCACATGAGATTTTAACAAGTAATATCATGAAACATTAGTTTTGGGATGATGATAACTGCTCCAGACATTCCAAGCTTCCCACAACTGTCTAAGGAGCTAATTTAGATTTACTGTTTATCAGTACCAACACCGCAAAAAACCTTCATAAAGAAAAGGTCTAGACATTTTGGAAGGCCATAACCTCCAGTAAAGAAGTCAGGAGAAGATTTGAAACCCATGAAGCATTTAAGAATGAATATTCTATATGTCTCACCATCTTGTATCTCCACAATGTAGACAACCAACTTAAGAATAGCAAACTTACAGTGTGGAAAGGTACATTATCCTTTCCCATAAACTGAAACAGTTCAACATTTTCAGGATTCTTCCACCACTTCTCCCAATCTTCTGTATAGCACTTAGTTATTGAGACATATCCAATAGGAGCATCAAACCAAACATAGAAGACCTACAAACAACAATATTGGAAGTGACAACCAGTTCAGTGTTTGGTGGGAAAATAGCATAATTCCAATAGAGCACCAGTACATTGGTCAGAGATAATAAATGAAGCATATAGATAATGAAATCCATAGTACTATCAAAAAGAAACAGGAGAAAAAGAAACTTCAAAAAAGAGAAAATCTTTATTTTCAACCTCACCTTTATTAGATCAATGCAATTCTTGATGCAACTAAGACTTTCCTACCAAGCAATATCAGTTCATGGACTTTATTAAGAGAAGCATGCATATAAATGGCTGGGAAAAATCATATGGCATCTGAAAACAGGCTTTTATGCACTGAAATAAGATTGGATGTCATTCCTGACCTTGTCCTTGTACTTTTCAAGTGGAACTGGAACCCCCCACTTCAGATCTCTGGTAATACACCTTTGCTTGAGTCCTTCTTTGAGCCATGCATTTGTTGCTTGAATTGCATTTTGGCTCCAAGATCCAGCAACAGAGATTTTTTCAATGTATTTTACCAATTTATCCTTTAACAGTGGAAGCTCTAGAAACAAGTGATCTGTATCACGAATGCGTGGAGTGGACCGACAAACCTGTTCAACTAGTGTAAATGAGAAACTGAGGATGAAGCACAAATGCTTCATAATATCTGTTGCTGCATGTGAGAGTATGATCTATTTGCTAGAATAGATAATATTAGTTTTACTAGGTGCAAAGTATTATTTGAAGCTGTCTAACAAGTTTCAAGAGATAAAAAGCATCAGAATAACTCTCTATCTGAGCCATAGATTAAATTATTAAACAATAGTGGACCTCGTGTAAACCCTCGTATAAGAAAGAAATAGAATAAACTAAGCTCTAACATATATAGCCTGTTGCCAGTTTGCGTCACACATTTCAGATCCAAATCACGGAATGGACGATTCAAATCAGAAAAGACAAAGACTATAACAAACCTTGCAGCGCGGATCTTTTAACTCAGTTGGGTTCAAAAGTTTTCCACATTTCTCACACTGGTCACCTCTTGCAGAATCATAATTACACCCTTCAGTAGGACATGAACCTTCAACAAGCCGATCAGCAAGGAACTTGTGGCATGTGTCGCAGTAAAGCTGATCAAGTTAAGAATAATGAGATGTTAAGACAAGTTTCAGAAAGTATGAGAATGTGTGAGATAAGGTAACAAAGGAAAGATTAAGAAGTAAAGAAGTGCTTTCTACCTGCTGCATAGTGTTTTCAGAAAGCCAGTTGTTCTCCCACAACTTATTGAAAATTGCCTGACAAACTTCTTCTTGCTGCTGTGTTGAGGTTCGTCCAAACTTATCAAAACTTATGTTAAACCATTTATAGACTTCACTATGAATAGTATAGTACCTAGAAGAAATCAGCACGATTATGTCAACCGAAAATGTAAGAAATGAAATCGCAACGAAAAAAGTGAAGATGTGAAATCGTTAAACCAACAATTGATGACGGGCATTTCACAATTATACAACATCCAATAAATAAAACCCAATACATATTGACGAAAAAAGACTAAGAATGGACCAGAATCAAGAGGTTTGGAGACAGTTAACTACTTGTCACAAATCTCTCTAGGGGAGCACTTCTCCTCCAAGGCCTTGGTCTCAGTTGCGGTTCCATACTCATCAGTCCCGCAAATATAAATGACATTATAGCGTCTAAGCCGGCAATAACGAGCAAACACATCAGCACTCAACACAGCTGCCACCACCAATTCAATTAAATAAAAGAAACAAAAGAAACAACACTAAATTACACATGCATAAGAGCTAAACAACCCAAGCCAGATTTTTAAAGGCCAAAAACCTTTCAACTTTCACAGTAAAACAGATTCTTGCTTCGACAGATTAAACTAAGATCAATCACCAGTTCATGCATTTTCACACATATATTTATGCCTATACGCATAAAGAGATGAGACGTGTCATTACAGCCAATGATGTTGCCGAGATGAGGGACGTTGTTGACGTAAGGTAAGGCGCTCGTTATAAGAATGTTTCTCTTGCCGGGAAGAGGGACCTTAGGCGGCGTCGTCCGACTTTCAGCCATTTTGATATCCACCAAATTCCGATAGCCGAGGTAGCAGTATAGAGTTTGGTTTGGTCGTTATTGTTAATAGTTACGGCGTTAAATTAAAGCTAAGAGACGGCGGTTTCCTCATTTCGTTGCTTTGTTAGGGCAGATTGGTATGCTTAATTGTGTTTTACTTATTACCCTCCGTATCTCTCTATTTTACGATAGTGCCTACGCACACAAAGCATGAAGATTTATTCTAGCTAAAATGTGAAAATTGGAAAGATTTTTAATAAGATAGCCTTATTGGTACCTTGTTTATACCTGGAAGAGAGACTGTTTCATGTTATAGTATAGTGTATTTATTTATAGCATGGCAAATATTAATAATAAAAACAAAAGAAGTAAACAAATACATAAATTAAAAAAAATACAAGAATAAACAAGTCAACCATTATAAGAAAGTAATTAGGCTAACTAAAAACTGTTTAGACTAAATAATTAAGAGAAAATATTCTGTAATCAAAATATTAAGGTTAATTATAAAACCAAAATTTCGAAGGAAAATATTTAAAAGACCTAAGAGAACAATAATGATCTCTTTACGAGAGATTTTTATCTATATCCTCGGATAAGTCCTTGTTTGGATGATCTTATATCAGTAGAGCTTTTGTCAACAGAGTTTTTGTCAATAGAGCTTTTTTTAAAAAGTATTTTTATAATAAATCAATTAAATGTTGTTATTTAAAAAAGAGCTTCATCTGATAGTACATTTAAAGAACATAAAAATAAAAAACACTTTTAATTTTAACTATATTTTATTTTGTAATAAAAATATTTATGCATATAAATATTATTTAAAATATATTAAACAATATGCAATGGACAATATATTAATTATTATATAATTTTAAACCATATAAAATATAAATAAAGATATATTTAACCAAATCTTTTATATGAATTATAATATAAGTAAAACTAATATCAAAAATAAATATTAAAACATAAAAAAAGTCAAATAATATTATATAAATCTCAAATAAACATGAAGTTGTATTTGTAGGTATTGTGAGAATTATGTGTAAAACATAAAGGTAAAAGGGACTAAAAATAAGCTCATTAATTGATCTAAAAATCTACCTAAAAAAGTACTTTTTTGAAAAGCTTCAAATTTGAACTTCTCAAAAAATTGTATTTTAGCTTCCAAAAAAGTCATTTCTGTGAAAAAAGTGTTTTTGGATTTTACAGCTGAACACTCAGTTTTCTTAAAAACAGCTTTTATGGTGAAAAAAAAGTGCTTATTCACCTTCCAAAAGCTGAACCAAACAGGCACTTAAACCTCTACAGAACTAAGAATGTAGCCCTTAGTGCCTCTATTTTCTTTGATGTTTGGCATAGTAGATTAGGACATATTTTCAAGGAGAAAATATGACACATCAATGAAATTGAGTTTTTTAATCACAACTTGTCTTACTATGAAGTCTGTCGACCCTACAGAGTACCCACTCTAGACGGATCACAATTTTTCCTAACTATCGTGGATGATTTCTCTATAGCTACCTAGACCTTTCTACTCAAACACAAAGATAGAACATAATCCACCCTAATCCAGTTTATCAAAACCATCGAAAGACAATACAACACAAAGATCTTAAAGATCCAAATAGACAATAGCAGAGAATTCATAAACTACGAATGCAGAAGGTGTTTTGTAGAAATTGGAATAATGCACCAGAAAAGTTATCCATACACCCCACAACAAAATGGTGTAGTGGAAATAAAGCACAAACACATACTATAAATAATGAGAGACCTACTATTTACAGCAAGCCTACCCAAACATTATTGGGGAGAAGCCCTCCTCACTACTACTTACCTCCTAAACAGAATCTCAACCAAAACCTTACAATGGAAAACACCTTATGAGAGACTACATAAAAAAACAACCTATGAACACTTAAAAGTTTTCGAGTGTCTTTGTTTTGCCCTAGATAAAACACATAACAAGACAAAGCTAGATCTTAGATCTTTGAGATGTGTTTTCTTTGGATATATGCCAGACTACAAAGCCTACAAAGTTATGGACCTTAGCATAAATAATGTTTTCAGCTTAAGAGGCATAACCTTAAATGAAAACATCTTCCCTTTTGTCAATACACAGACTGACCTTGAACAAAGACCACTACCATTTTCCCCTTGCAACATAATAGAAGATGATGCAGAAACACTAAGTAACATACCAGGGACATCAAGCATACAACCTACTGAAGATACACTACAAATCACAGAGACAATACCACAACCCGACAACATTGCAAACCAAGACATTACTACAAACAATTATGTAAGAAAAAGTCAAAGAACACACCCCCAAACTAAAATACCTCGATGACTATGTCCACCAAGCCTCTGCTCATCATTCCACTTCTGTCCTTGATTCTTCTAATATCACTTTAAAGTTCTCTGGTCCTGTAGGAACAGAAGGAGACAAAGATTCAAACATCCAGATTACACATACATAAAGCTACAAGGAGTTCATATGTAAGGTGTGCACCACCTTTGAACCTTTATCTTATGAGACAACAAGCAAGTCAAAAGAATGGGTGGACTTCATGGATGCACAACTAACAGCCTTAGAAGAAAATTAGACATGGGTTTTGACAAATCTACCCAAAGAAAAGTGAGTCATAGCATCAAAGTGGTTGTATAAAGTAAAATACAACCCAGACGGCACTGTTGAAAAACTAAAATCTAGGCCGGTAGCTAAAGGCTTCAACCAAGGGAAGGGAATGGACTATTCAGAGGTGTTCTCTCCTGTGGCTAGGATTGTAACAATAAGAACATTCCTAGCTATAGCTACAATAAAAAAAAAATGGCCTATCCTATAACGTGATATAAATGATGCTTACCTACATGGCTATCTAGAAGAAGAACTCTACATGTTACCTCCACAGGGTTGTAAGAAAGCCAAAACAGGAAAAGTTTGCAGATTAATAAATACAATCTATGGACTCAAATAGGCGGGCAGACAATGGCATAAGGAATTGACCACAAAACTAAAGGAATTTGGTTTTGATAAAGCAGAATCGGATGATTGCCTATATATTAAAGACCAAGGCGATAGCTTTATGGCTATCATCATCTACGTGGATGACATTCTCATAACAGGAGCAAAAGAAGAGCATCTAAACACTATCAAGCATACCCTACATGAAAAGTTCACAATCAAAGACCTAGAATATGCCAAGTTCTTCCTAGGAGTTGAAATAGCAAGGTCGAAAGAAGGGAAGACAAGGTAAATATGTAAGAGACATTTTACAAGAAACAAACATGCTGGGTTGTAAATCATGCGCAACACCCATAGTTCCAAGAAGTAAATTTACCATCAACGGAGGTAAGCCACTTAAAGACTCCGAAATCTACAGAAGGATAATGGGCAAACTACAATACTTGAGCTTCACAAGACTAGACCTTACCTATATAACACAAAAATTGAGTCAGTTCCTGAAAACACCGAAGTAAACTCACTGGAAAACAATAAAACATGTTCTCAAATATCTCAAAGGTACGCAAAATCAAGGCTTATTCTATGCATCAAATTTGGGCCTACAACTTACCGCTTACCCAAATTCAGACTAGGCAAGTTGCGTGTTTAGAAGGCAATCGTTGACTGGGTTCTGTGTGTTCCTCCAAAAATTGCCCATCTCATGGAAAATGAAGAAACAAACAATAGTAAATAGATCATCAGCGAAGGCAAAATACAGAAGTTTAGCTTTAACCACATGCGAATTAAAGTGGATCGTTCAACTATTAAAGGTTTTTCAGGTGGATAACAAAACAATCGTACCTCTATTATGTGACAATCAAGCGGCGATCCACATATAAAAAAACCTCGTCTTCCACGGGAGGACCAAACACCTAAAGATAGATCTCCACCTAATACACAATGCGACAAAGTTAGGGTTTTTAGATCTCAAGCACATATAGAGCCAACATCAACTAGTCGACTTGTTCACTAAACCTCTCACCACATGAGTGATTAAAGGCCTAACCTCCAAGTTCGGATCCATCCCTCTCTCCGAGGCTCCGACTTGAAGGGCATGTTAAAAGACTATATGAAGAGGCCTGGGTTAACCTACACCAATGGGTAACCCATGACCTAATAAATTCATTACCCTTACTCGCGCATACAGTTAAGCCACGTATATATTCTAACTTTATTTCTTTCCCTCAGTATAGATGATTAGACGCTTCTACGCTAATTCTGTTACAGATCCCAATATACGATAGCCAATAGATTTTCTTTATTTTTAGTATAAAAGTCCTCTTCTGTACATATTCAAATCATGATGAAATAAAACATTTCCTCATTAACGAAAACTTTCTTTACAAGTCTTATTCCTATAGGAATCCTCCATTAAAAAAAAGTCATAATAGAAATGTTTCAACCTCATAATCAGCTAGGTAATGAGATCATCTTCTCTTTCTTGTTGATTGTCATGTGACAGTTTTAGTAACTTCATCTAACATAATATTTTTATTACCAAGTCCAGCATCTTCTCGAAAAAGTGCAAGTTTAGGTATATGACTTCTTGAATCACCCTTAAACACATAAGATGACACTTCATCATATATCATGTAACAAGAATTAATGACCTTTTCTTGATTCACAGTCCATATATCTTTTTTTTTACATAAAGGGAACGAGTACATCAGACACTAATTAGGCGGGAGAAACAGCGCCTCGATTGATCCTCTAAAAGAAGAGTATGGCACCCTAAAGGTGGAACATCAAAATAAGTGACTCCAATATCACCAGGACTGGCCTTAGTAGCAAGCCAGTTCGCGCATCTGTTGCTTTTTCGGTGCACGTGCCGATGAACAACAACCCAGTTTCGGACGAGAAGCTCGCGGATACCCATGACAAGAGGGTTGTCCGACCAAGAACGGGACGTCACAGAAGAAAGGAGTTGATGTACTCCCAACGAGTCCACTTTCAGCTCGAGACGACGAAATCCCAAACGCCAAGCCAAGGAGAGGCTTGTGTAAACTGCCCAAAGCTCCGCGGACTACGGAGAGCACCATCCTATAAGCTGAGAGAAGCCTCCCTGCCAATTTCCTGCATTGTCGCATAGGAGTCCACCAGCTGAAGTTGTGAAATGGGCGAGATTGCTTGCCCCATCGGTGTTCAGTTTGATCCATCCAGCCTGTGGTCTGCTCCAACTGATCTGGCGCACCTAGCGAGGGCGGAGGTCGGCAGTGCCCAGACTGCATACCCCGAAGGCCTGCTGAACCTGATCTGCAAAAGACAAGATAAGGAATGCTGGTGAGGGAGGTCGTACAAAGTCAGTATTAAAAATAGCTTTGTTCCTCCATGACCAGAGGAACCAGCAGGTCAACCCAAAAAGCAGCGCCCAATCCGTGTCCTGTACTCGACGATGCTGGAGGATGTTGGTGTGCAGCCAATCCCTGGCCGGAAGAGCGAAGGAAGGCGAGGTGACGATATCCGACTGGAGGGATGCCCACACTTGTCGCACAAGGGGACAATCTCGAACAACATGAAGAGAGGATTCTTCTTAGGAGCAATGTAGGCAGGTACTGTCGGCGGTGAGGTGTTGGCTCACCCGTTGCTGATTACTAAGCAAGCGATCCTTCGCAAGTAGCCATAAGAAGGAGCGCACCCGCTAAGGACCCGTCCACTGCCAAATTGTTGGACCCCGAACTTTCGGTGGAAATTAGAAATATTAAAATGAATTCAATGATTGTTTTCGAATATGAATTATGTTAGAGAAGTTTTATGCCTTGAGAAAATTGATGAGAAAAAGAATTTATTGGTTTTGATGACTTTAAAGACTAGTTTTGGTTATGAAAGTAAGCGGATGAGATGATTGAAATGGAGGTTGAAATCAAGAAATAGAAAGTGAAAGTGTAAAATTTTAAAGAAATTAGAAAATTTGACTTTTGGAGTAGAGAGTTGACTTTTTGATTAGGCAGATTTTGAGAAAATGATCTTCATAAAATTTGTAGATTATATTGAGAGCTTTCTGTAGCCATAAAGTTTGACAATTTTCGATATCAGAATCAAAAGTTATGAGTTTTCGAAGTTAAGTATATTTGGCGTTGTTTTGGAAAAATACTATGAAGTATAGATTTGTATGTATTGTGTTTGGAGACTGATTGCCATACTGATGCGGTTTGAATTAGAGTAAATGATTTACGTGAAAGTTATAGAGAATTAGAATAGCTTTAAAATGATGTATAATATGTGATTCTTGGTTGTGGAGGTTGAAAGATATGACAATGTGAAATTTGGATATTGCTTAGGTGATTGCTATCAGGGCAGAAACTTCGATTGAAAAATTAACTTAGCTAGAAGTTGAAGTTGCTTTGGAGTCCTTCATGAACATTGTAGAGCTTGCTTTTATCTTTTCATTGATATAAAGCACGAAAATATTGGACAAGAGAGTGGAAAGTTATGATTTTTAGAAGTTCTGATGCTGTTTAAGTATGAAGCCGATCGACCAGTCACTTTGTGTGGAGTTTTTGACCCATTTAGAGGTCGATCTAATTCTTAAGGCCTTCATAAAAGTTGTATAGGGTTCTTGTACCTTTCCGTAGACACTAAGTTTGTCAAATTTGGAGTTCTGGATCAAAAGTTATGATGTTTACAAGTTTTGGTACTGTTGAGGAGTTTATCAATCGGTCACCTTGTAGCAAACTTTTGACCCCTTTAAAGACCGAGCTTGTTTATGAGTACTTCTTGAAAATTGTAAATCTGTCTTTTATCTTTCCAACGATACTGAGTTTGTAAAATTCGGAGCTCGGAGTCAAAAGTTATGAGTGTTACAAGTTTGAAAGTCGGATTGGGTGCTAGCCGACCTCTGTTGGCCGACCTCTGTTGGCTGACCTCTATTGGCCGACCTGTAGGAAAATCCCGGTGTGTACATCACATATACACAGTGTGGAAAAATAAAAATTTTTATTCCGGGACCTTCCCGAAAGCCAGGATCTATGTGTCTATATAACAAAGTCAAACCATAACGATCAAAGGAGACCGTCTTTAACGATATCCATGCAGAGGTCGGAGAACCTAACCGGGGTAAACCCTTTGACCCGGGAATAGCTATAATAAGGAAGAGAGTGCTAGCTCTTACCTTATTCTTGGAGAGCTCAAGGAGAAGACGATGAAGCTTGGAGAAGAAGAAGATGAAGCTTGGAGAAAGATGATGAAGAGAGGAGAAGCTTTTGATTTTTTAAAACCCTTTCTTCTTAAAACCAACGACCATCAACACTTTATCCCTCCTTTTGACATTTGTCTTTAACTATTTAAAGACATTAAATGCTAAAGTGGTGAGCTTTCCACGTTAGCCTTATATATATATATATATATAATAAAGACAAGTCTTCTCCTCCTCCTTCCACCTTGATCATATATATATATATATATAAATTACTTAATTAATTAATAAGATATATATATATAAAAATGCTGAAGTGGTCCAGTCACACTGGGGTCGGTCCTACCGGGTCCCGGTATGGAAAAAACACCGAAGACCTGTTTCAGCAATATCGATGTCGCGATCTCATCGAGACATATCCCAATCTCATCGGGATCCATTTAGTTCTATTGCTTTTCATTTATTGGATCTCTATCCAAAACTATTTTACGAATTCTCCGAGTCACTCTTATGCGTGTGACCCATTAGGTTCCCGGTTATGTTGGTCACTTAAATTAACACTTAATCCAAGCAAGTCATGAGCGGTATCTAGCAACACATCATGACCCCCAATTGACCGGAAAGTAATTGGTTTGACGAATGAACCTATGTTCATCACGAACCTTTCCATAGACAATTACTGTGCAATTCGTCCTTTCACTATGCTATACCCCACTTGTTTATGAGTATGGGCAAAGTGTCAACTCTTATTAGACTGACTACGTCAAATCTAGTCCAAGTGATATCAGTTTTTGTCCTGGGACTCATTACTTTATATGTCACTGAAGATACTCTTCATGACATATGAACTCCGGCCAGAGATTTTCAAGTAATGACCCTGACAAGAGGCCATGGGTATCATCTTCTGTTATCACAAAAGTGATGAATCCTTTATTGGCTACTCAATTACCTTCGAATATCTCAAGCTGTACCCAATCACCACCCTATGAGCGACCTGTGTAAGACAACAAGGAATGGAATCAAAACACAGAATCAGTATCCAAGATATCCTTGAGTACCTCAAGTCTAAGGATATTTGCACAATTGCTATGATGAGATTATCACTGGCATTAGAATAGGACATCCATGTGATGATCTCATAGCAGGTCATCCAATGTACTTACTACCTCTAGTAAGCATTCACATCTCAACCCTAAACATCTCATATTTACAGTTTTTGAGATCCACTACTTGATCAAATCAAGGAGCTTGACATGTGCTAGTCTCTCCGGATTAACGATGTCCAGTTTCAGTAATCCTATGACTAGGGATAATTTAGATACTGACATAATTGCACATGATAGGAATCTCAGTAATATGATCACATCATAATTTCCTTCATGCTATGTCATATATCATGGACTTCATTAATTTGCTTATAGATCAATATCAATTCATGAATAATGAACATCAAATTAATGAAATATGTCTTTCTTTATTTATTCATAAAGTATGTACACAACTTTGTACAAAACGCGCTAAAGGCGATTGCCTTTAGGGCACTACTCTAACAAAATCTCCAACTTGACCTAAAGCCAATCGCCTTGATATCTAATACCATAAAGCGAGTACATGAGAATCAAAGCTCTTACGTGATAATGGCTTCGTCAGCGGATCAACAATATTTTGCTCGGTGGGAATTCTCTCTATCTGGACATCACCTCGACCAATGATCTCCCTAATCAGATGATATCTGCGGAGTACGTGTTTGGATCGTTGATGAGACCTTGGTTCCTTCGCCTGCGCAATAGCCCCATTGTTGTCACAATACAACTGTATGAGCCCATCACAGCTAAGAACCACACCAAGTTCAGTAATGAACTTTTTGATCCAAGCTGCTTCCTTTGCTGCGTCTGAAGCAGCAATGTACTCTGTCTCGGTTGTTGAATTGGCAGTTGTCTCTTGTTTGAAACTCTTCCAACTGACCGTCCCGTCGTTCAGTGTGAATATATAACCTGATTGAGATTTAGAATCATCCTTATCAGATTGAAAACTAGCATTTGTATACCCGCTCACTTTTAGATTTCCATCTCCATATATCAAGAAAACATCCTTAGTCCTTCGCAAGTACTTGAGGATATTCTTGACAGCCACCCAGTGACCCTCACCAGGATCCGATTGGTATCTGCTTGTAACACTTAGAGCATATGATACATCGGGTCTCGTACATAGCGTAGCATACATGATAGATCCTACTGCAGATGCATACGGGATCATATTCATGTGCATCCTGTTACCCCCAGAAATTTTTTTTTATGATAAATTGAGCATGATTAGATTAATAGGGTGAATTAATATAGTATTTAGTAAAGTTAGCATGAATTAGCATATGACATTAAATGAGTTAGGTAATAAATAAATGTGATTAAATGAGTTAGATAGCAAGTATTAAATGTGTTAGTTGGTTTAAATGAATTAGAGGTAATTTAATGTGTTAATTGGGCTTTGGGTCCAAATGAAATGAAAAGAGAAGAAAAAATGAAATGGGCTTAAGTTGTTAGTAGTGTAAAAGAAGAAAAGGAATTAAATGAAGTGGACTTGGGCCTTGGGCTTGAGTAGGTTAAAGAAGATAAGAAGGAAGGAAGAAGGAAAGAAGAGGAATGAGATGGGCTTAGGTAAATGGGCTTAAGTGAGTAAGTAAGGAGTAAAAAGAGAATAAAAGAAATAAGTTGGTAGGAAGAAGAGAGGAGGCTACCGAAATTTAGAGGGAAAGAGTGAGAGTTTCGGTGGTGGAGGGGAAAAGAAGAAGAAGAGAAGAAAAACATGTCTAGGGTTTGATTTTCCAAGAGATTCAAGAAGTTTTTGAAGAAAGTTCAAGAAAAAAAGCATAGAGGAAGAACTAAGCTACATTTTGATACAAGAAACCACTTGTTTGGTTAAGGATTCAAGGTAAGTTATGAGTCTTAGTTTGAGCTTTTGCTTGGGTTATGGTTTGAAAAGCTTAGAAATGAAGTGGGTTTAGTGATTCTAGGGTTAATTTTATGATTAAGGTTTATTGGTCTTCTCAATTTTGAAACCCTATGTTGATATGGGGTTATTTTCTTGTTATGGTTGAAGAAGGACAAGAAAGAGGAGAAGAACAAGAAGAGGAACTTCCTTAGGCAAGTTTAAGCAAGGATACAAGGTGGGTTTCATATTTATCTTTATGTATATAAGCTATAAATGTAAATTAATGCATGACATTAATGAGTTTTGATTACTTGGTAGTTGTATTAAATGTTTGTGATTGAATGTTGGATGTGGTGGTTATAAGTCATTGATGATTGTATTAAATGCTTGATGTTGTTGTTGTTAGGCAATTATGAAGGTTGAGTATGGAAATCATGATGTTTATAAATATACATTGTATGATGACGATTGAAATTGTCTTGGAGAAACTTGTTAAATGAATATGATGAAAAGCATGAACGATGTATGAAAAAGATGATTTTTAAAGAAACAGGGAATTGGACAAGAACAGTCCAATTTTCTTGTATGATGCATGATTGTTATGTTATGTGGGTAAGGTATAGTCCTAAGAACTGTCACGTGCACATTGACCATGAAAGCCTTCGCCCGGCTGCCCGATTGTGGCATAGGATGATCTAACATTTTGGACTCCTCAAGATTTGCCCATATAAGCTCATTAAATGAGACTATATGGTTACCAAGAATATGGACTTACCGAGCCATTTGATGTGTTTCATATGTGATTACATGAAAATGCAAGAATTATGAATGTTTGAATTGTGAGAAATTATGTTTATGTATTGATGAAAATTGCATGATGCATGTATTATGACTTCATTGAAAGATTGTTTAATGTATGGATAATTAAATGGACATGCTTGATATATAAATATAAATGTGTTACCCACGGAGCGAAAGCTCACCCCCCTCAATTCTCCAGGAAATGAGCAGGATCCCGAGAAGCGAGCTTAAAGGCATTTACTCCAAGATTTTCTTTTGGTCTTGTATTTGAAATGATCTTTCTAGTAATCAATGCTTTAGGTTGCATTTTGAGAAAACATATGTATTTTGGCAAGATGTATTTTGATTGAAATGTAATAGGCTTGAAATGCCTACTAAAGCATTGTAAAACATGTGTTTTGATGTGAATGAAATGCATGAATGATGTTTTATCGTGGTTTCTCAAGACAGATTAATATCATGTCAAGTGTAGCTTTCAAAGTTCTGTCGAATGGCTTTAAACTCCATGTGGGTAGAAATACATGTTTAGTTCAAGTAAAGATGTGTATGGAGTTGTGATTGATAAATCTTATGTAGAAGTAAGAATGTTTTGAATGATGGTTAAAGAGTTTTGCATGAGTAAATGTACAGGATCATCGAAGTTGAACTTGAGTCTTTGTGAGTCAAACTAGGTGTTTGACATGGGAAGAGGTGTTAAAATATGGAATGAATGAGTCCGGCATAGAAATGGGTAGTCTTAAAAAGGTTAGGAGTGTTCATGGTGTTTGGGATAAGTTAAGAGAGAGTGTAGAGGGTTGGAATCGAGTTCAGAATAGACAGAACTCGAGTTATTGGTCCACCTAAGTCGAGTTATTTGTCTCGATAAGTCGACTTGTTAGTGATAAGTCGAGTTATTTGTGTCGATAAGTCGACTTGTTAGTGATAAGTCGAGTTATTTGTCTCGATAAGTCGAGTTATTAGTCAAGTGTTTTGGGCATAGTTAGAGGCCAAATCTCGTTTTGTAGTCTTCATGAGAGTTGTAGATCTAGATGTCTACTTTCAAATGGTGAAAGAACGAATACAATCCAACACCTAGATTAAAAGTTATGAGAATCGCGCCAAAAGAGTTTCATTTGGGTTTTAGAAGTGGGCATGGTCTACTCTCTTAGGCATAATTCCCTCATCCGACCTTCAATTGAGGTGAGGTTTGAACCATTGGATTTATAAGACATGTACCTTTCTTGCTACAAAAATTGGTATAAATTGGAGTTAAATTGAAGAAGTTCACATTAAAGCAAGTGAGAGGTCAGTTAAGAGAGCATGTTTCGGGTATGAGCTATCTTGAGTTATAAAACCCTGACTGAAGTAATTCTTGTCTTAAATTAAGCAAGAGTCATAAGGCTATGACTTACAAGAGAAATCAATTTGAAATTAGGGCTAAATGAAATAAACCCTACAAGGCAAGATGATTAAGTTTCAAAATTTACGGTTCAACAGTTGGATTCCTAGAGATCCGACATCGATTAGACTCAAAGCGGGTCCAACATCTGTGGTATCAGAGCAAGAGAGTAAATGGTAAGTTATATGCAGTTGGGTCCCGGATCCAACATCTGTGGTATCAAAGCGAAACCGGGTTTAGGGTTTCCTAGGAACCTTAGTGGGATTGTCTAAGGGTCAAGTCATCATGCATTTTCCCTACATGAATTATATGAATTATGTGCATTGTTTTAAATGCATAGCATGCAACATTGCTTTCAAATGAGTGAATTGATTTGTTTTAAATTGATTTACATGAATTGAACTTGTTTTATGTGAACTAAAGATTTTCACTGATTTTCAAACTGAAGGAGTAATGCCGCCTCGAAAGAGAACTCGAGGAGCTCAATCTCGGCCCAGCTCTCAGCGCGGAAGTACGGATGAGTCATACGTTCCGCAGGATGCAGGGACCTTCCTTGTCTTCGACTCTGATGCACCAAGTGTGCAGCATGAGGCGCCTCCACCGCCTCCTCCCATGCCACAAGTGAACCCTATGGATCCCCAGTTCTTTCAGGCATTCGCCCAGGCTTTCACTTATGCCATGGGCCAAGGAAGACAGGCTCAAGTGCCAGCCCCAGTAAAAAGGAGCGGGCAGTATGATAAGCTCCGGAAGTATGGAGCAGTCGACTTCAGCGGGACTACCAATCCCGAGGAAGTCGAAGCATGGATGAAGAGGACCGAGAGGGTCCTGAATCAGATGAAGTGTACTGATGATGATAAGCTCGACTATGCAGTTAGCTTACTGCAAGGGGATGCACTGCACTGGTGGGAGTCAGTGCCCCGCAGTCAGGAAGTACCTCCGATACTTACATGGAGGAATTCCTAGAGGCCTTTCGGAGGAAGTATTTCTCGATGGTCTACATGCAGGATAAGGTCAGGGAATTTCTGAATCTCGCCTAGAGGGAGTTGAGTGTGGCAGAGTATGAATTGAAGTTCACTCAGTTATCACGGTATGCAGCTAATATCGTGGCAACTGAGGAAGACAAGTGTCGGAAGTTTGAGGGTGGATTGCACCTAGGGATCCAGGAAAAGGTGGTGATCCACAACTTTCGTGATTACCAAGCGGTGGTGGATCTTTGCTCTTAATGAGAGAAATTCGAGAACATCAGGGCTGAAGTGACTAAGAAGGGGAAGAACAGAGAGCAGTTCTCTAGAAAAAGCATGAGTGCTCCAGCGCCTACAAGAAGTACTAGAACTCATCATACTCAGAGTGAGGTGGGCAGCAGTGGTCCCACTCAGAGCAAGCAGCCTAGGGCTATGTCAGGGCAAGCTTCAAGAGTAGCAAGCCCGGGATGGACAAGTAGAGGGAATTCCCAGTGTGATCACTGTGGGAGATTTCACAAAGGAGAATGTCTGCTGAAGATAGGAGCATGTTTTGGCTATGGCCAGAGGGGGCACAGAATCAAGGATTGTCCCCAGGTAGTCAGGCAGGAAGGGTCTCAGTCTCA
This sequence comes from Erythroxylum novogranatense, assembly GCA_029891385.1. Classification (NCBI taxonomy): domain Eukaryota; kingdom Viridiplantae; phylum Streptophyta; class Magnoliopsida; order Malpighiales; family Erythroxylaceae; genus Erythroxylum; species Erythroxylum novogranatense. The sequence goes on from CM057224.1 coordinate 40,407,796, forward strand.
GGCCCCAAGAAGAGCAAAAACAGTGGCATCTCGGCCAGTACATGATGTGGGCAGTTCAGGAACTGCAAGGAAGGCATATCCGACAGGGAGACCTAGAGGACAGGGTCAGGCACCAGCTCGGGTCTTTGTCATGACCAGGGAAGAAGCTGTAACCGCTCCGGAAGTAGTGACGGGTATGGCTATGCTATTTGATTTACCAGTTTATGTGTTGATTGATACTGGCTCCATCCATTCATTTGTATCTGCAAGTATGAATATGCATGCTGTTTGTCCTGAGATTATGGACAATTTTCTGGTTGTTAGTACTCCTTTAGGGAGTAAGGTGGTGATTAGTTTGATCTATAAGAACTGTGAGCTCAACATAGACGGTGCTAGACTGGTAGTAGACCTACTACCTCTAGACCTCCAAGGATTGGATGTCATTTTGGGGATGGATGTCATGGAGAAATACAAGGCGAAGCTAGATTGTAGTTTGAAGGAAGTGGAATTTGATCTGGGAGATGATCAGAAGATAGTTTTCAAGGGGGACAGGAAACTGCCAGTGCCGAGGATCATTTCGGCCATGTTAGCTGACAATATGATGAGCCAAGGGTGTGAGGCCTTCTTGGCGCATGTAGTGGATCCAGAAGTGAATGCGGGCATATTAGAAGATTATCAGGTTGTGAGGGAGTTTCCTGATGTATTCCCAGAAGAATTACCAGGGTTACCGCCGGTGAGGAAAATTGAGTTCGAAATTGACTTGATTCCCGGAACCGCGCCAATCTCCATACCACCCTACAGAATGGCTCTAGTTGAGTTGAGAGAACTCAAGGAGCAATTGCAGGAATTGTTGGAGAAGCAGTTCATCAGGCCGAGTTCTTCACCTTGGGGAGCTCCGGTCCTGTTTGTTAGGAAGAAGGATGGAATGTGGAGGATGTGTATAGACTACAGGAGGCTTAACAAGATGACGATTCAGAACAAGTATCCTCTGCCGAGGATAGATGATTTATTCGATCAGCTGCAGGGAGCAAGGGTATTTTCGAAGATTGACCTAAGATCAGGTTATCATCAACTCCGAATCAGAGAGTCTGATGTAAACAAGATGCTTTCGGGACCCGTTCTGAGCACTATGAATTGAGGTCATGTCCTTCTGATTGACCAATGCTCAAATGCCTTCATGGATCTGATGAATAGGGTGTTTAATGAATTCTTAGATCAGTTTGTCATTGTGTTCATTGATGACATTCTGGTCTATTCTAAGGATGAAGGAGAGAAAGAACGACATCTTAGGATAGTATTGCAGAGATTGAGAGAGCGGGAGCTGTATGCCAAATTCAGCAAGTGTGAATTTGTGCTGCATGAAGTAGTTTTTCTTGGACATGTGATTTCCAACAAAGGGATCCATGTTGATCCGAGAAAAGTAGAAGCAGTAGTGAATTGGCAAGAGCCTAAGACAGTGAAAGAGGTAAGAAGCTGAAGTGAATCACACGTTAATATATTGAACAATAATATGATCAAGATACACAAGAAGGGGGGGTTGAATTGTGATAAACTTTTCGTTAATCCCTTTAGAAATTACTTGTTCTTTCAAAACTTATCGAAATCAATTAGTAACTAGTTTAAAAAACTTTATTAATTTTGAAAACTACGATATAAGTAATATGAGAGTAGAAAGAAAAAACACAGCAATTTATCTGGTTCACCCTAAACCGTATACGTCCGATCCTCGATATCCTTCCGAGATTTCACTATTTATGAACTGTTTACAAGTATTCTTTCATTGAGCCTCTCCGTGTCTCTTTACGCAAGTATTCTTTTTACTCTTAGCCTCTTGGGCTATCTGTAACACTTTCTAATTGAAAGAATAGTAAAGAGCTTATTACAATAGAAATGCTCTTAACATCGCTCACTCGAAATATCGTTCACAATTTTTCTCTCAGATAATCTAAAAATCAAAAGTTAAATATTCAAAGTTTCATGAAGTTGTGTCTTCTTCAATCTCGACTCTTATTTATAGTCGGGTTCTTCAACTGCTTTCTTGAATATCTCTTCTTGAATCTTGAAAAAAGCGGTTATTCAGTTTGACTCAGAATTAACTCAAACCGATGTTTCTTTCTTCCGTCGATATTTTGTATCGGTTTGCTTTTCTCTTGTAAAGCTTTCGCTTTGCTTTTCTCTTGTAAAGCTTTAAATGCCTTTTCTCTTGTAAGGCTTTAAATGCGCTTTTCTCTTGTAAAGCTTTCATCCGCTTTCTCTTGTAAAGCTTTAAATGCCTTTTCTCTTGTAAAGCTTTCATCTGCTTTCTCTTGTAAAGCTTTAAATCGCTTTTCTCTTGTAAAGCTTTAAATCTTTTTTAAACAAATGATTCTTACTTGACTAATTTTTCTCCTTCAGTTGTTTTTTACTTCTCATGCGTCCATCTACTTTTCATTTGTATATTTCTCTTTGTTTGTCATCAAAATTATTTAATACGTGAAGTCTGGTTTGACTTAACATTCTCCCCCTTTTTGATGATAACAAATATTGTGAAATAGAGAAATATGAAAGGTATCAAATATACAAAAGTATGAATAAATCAAAAATAACTTCTGCTTTTAAAATTTCTTCTGCCTTTTCCTTTCAGCTGATTCTCCCTTCTCATTCTTCCTTCTCCCCCTATTTGTTATTAATCAAAAAAATTATTTCCCAAAATGTTTCACCAACTTTTTCAGCATCTTCTTAATCTTCTTCATATCCTTATCAAGTTTCTGAACTTGTTTCTTTAAAGTCAATGATTCAGTTGCAGTCGAGGATTCTGTCTCAACAACTTGTCTGTCAACAACAGCAACTGTTGTTGTATAAGCTTTCACGTTTGAGACATGTGGTTCAATAATTTGTAGGAGAGGCGGAGGAACATATACAACTTGATCAGGAATATCAAGATCATAGGAATCAAGTATACGTTGAAATGTGCTTCCAAGCCAAGGCATAGCTTCAAGAATCGAGTTGATCTCCCATGAGGTCGATTTTGCGAAATGTTACAGTAAAATACTATAAGAACATTTTAAGTTGCCAATCAGAAAAGAACGATACTGACCCTTTCTGATAGTGCCTCCCTATGGATCATTTGCTGTAGCCTTCTTGCTTGCTTTGGAATGTCACTCAGTAGTGGTTCCCCTTTACGTTTCAAGTCACCTGATTCAGAAAATTGAACACTTCTCGACTTTGATTCCTGAGAATGTGATTTTGTTTCCTTCATAGAAGACTTATTCAAGATCGCTCCCCTCGATTGTTGCTTTCCTTGGCGATTACGCTCCTTTTACGTCTCGAAAATCTCGGACCCATTTAGCAATAGATGTTGAATCTATATAGCTTTTATGATATCTTCTGTCTAATTCCCCGATCAATCGATGCCGATTCTCGAACACTCTTGTCAACAACATCCCATAAGGACAAGTGTTTGTATCCTTTATTGATTTTACCATGTACTGATAAATCAAATACGGTAAATCTATTGGGTGATGATTCAGAAGATGAAGAATACATTGTTCATCCAGGGTAGTGACCTGATGTCGTGAACCTATTCTCGGTAAAACACAGTCACATAGAACCGCGAACAATACCCTTGCCTTTGGTACCAGCCAAGAGGCTCTCCTTTCAGTTGGGTTATTTTGTCCATAAAGTTGACGACTAACTTCATCTTCGTTCATCTTAAGCTTAGTCATCCATTCCGCCATATTAGTGAGTTGAACTCCATCCATCGGACATTCAGTGACTTTCTCCAAGAACTCGCCGTTCATTATAACAGTGTGTGTGTACATACGACACGATTGTATCGTCTCTCGACTTAGTATTCTTCCGAACTCATAAACTTCTTAGAGATAGACTTCATCTCGTACTTGAAAGAAGTTTCTCCAACCTGCCGCTATTATCTCCTGCTCTATATCCATCTGTTCTATATCCATCTGTTCTTTTCTTAGTTCTTCGAAGTTTACCAATCTTCCCCAGCCCGATCCTGGATCAACTCGCAAAATGGGCTTGACATTCATCTTCTTGATTACGATTGAGTAGGAACTTGCTTGAAGAAATTTCAGAGAGATTTAAGAGAACTAGCAATTTCTGAATTCGGTAGAAATCCCAAAAGTCAGTTTTAGGGAATTTATAGCGAATTCTAGAACTATTGTACTTCTCGATGATCGTGACTTTTTTCCTTCTAAAACTTTTCTTGTGAAAGAAGTTTTATATCTGAAACCGCCTAACGCCGTTAACTCCACCGTTCAATTTGTCTTGTCTTTATAAAAACCGGATGAATGGTCCGTTAACTCCTCCGTCTCATCTGTCTTGTCTTTATGAAAAACCAGATGAATGGTCCGTTAACTCCTCCGTCTGTCTGTCTTGTCTTTATGAAAAATCAGATGAATGGTCCGTAACCATCACCATATTGAGGTTACGTCTGATTTCTTTAAGCGATCTTCACTTAGTGGTTTTGTGAAGATATCCACCCACTGATATTTCGTTTCTACGAATTGTAGACTGACGACTTTCTTCTGAACGTAATCTCTCAAGAAATGATGTCTGACTTCTATGTGCTTTACCCTTGAATGTTGAATTGGATTCTTTGACAAGCTAATGGCGCTGGTGTTGTCACAGTATATTGAAATCTCTTCCTCTTGTATTGAGTAGTCCTCTAATTGATACTTGATCCACAATATTTGTGAACAACAACTTGGCGGATATATATTCATTCTTGAGCTGATAATGCAATCGAGCTTTATCTCTTGCTTGACCATGACACGTGTTTGGTCGAAAGTGACACCACCACTCGTGCTCTTCCTTTCGATCCTATCACCGGCATAGTCCGCATCGCAATATCCATTCAACCTAAAATTTTTACCTTTCTCATACATTAAGCAAAGATCAGTAGTACCTGCGAGATATCTCAAAATTCGTTTTACAGCAATATAATGAGATTCTCTAGGATCGGCCTGAAACCTTGCACACAAGCATACACTGAATAGAATGTCAGGTCTACTTGCTGTAAGATAAAGCAAAGAACCAATCATCCCTCTAAATAGGGTTTGATCCACCTTCTTACCACTTTCGTCTTTTGACAACAAGTTTGAAGGATGCATCGGGGTAGACATATATTTAACATTGCACATATCAAACTTAGACAACAATTCTTTAAGATATTTTTGTTGATGGATAAAAATCTTATCCTCAGTTTGCTTTACTTGCAATCCAAGAAAGAATTTTAGCTCACCCATCATGCTCATCTCAAATTCATTTTTCATCAGATTTTCAAAACTCATGCATAACCTTCTTGAGGTTGCACCAAAATAATATCATCAACATAAATTTGCACAATAATGAAATCATTACTCAAGTTCTTCCTAAAAGAGTTTTGTCTACTTTACCTCTAGTAAATCCATTTTTATAATAAATGAACTCGCATTTATCATACCATGCTCTAGGGGCTGTTTGATCCATATAAGGCTTTATGAAGTCTCGTAGACATGATCTGGATACTTTATGTCCTCAAATCAGGAGGTTGCTTAACATAGACTTCTTCATCTATAAAACCATTGAAATGCACTTTTTACATCCATCCTAAAAGCTTTATGTCATGGCAAACCGCATATGCAAGCAGATCCTTATTGCTTCAAGTCTTGCTCTTGGAGCATATGTCTCATTGTAGTCTATTCCTTCTGCTGATTATAGCCTTGTCTACTAATCTTGCCTTATTCGACTTACTTTTCCCGATTAAGTCTAGTTTATTCTTGAATACCCATCTAGTACCAATAATGGATTTCTTTTCAGGTTTAGGAACTAAGGACCAGACTTTATTTCTACATAATTGATTCAACTCCTCTTGCATAGCTAGTATCCATGCTTCATCTTTTAGAGCTTCATCAATCTTCTTAGGTTCTACTTCAGATATAAATGCCACGTTGGCTTCTCTTCTGAACTTGGACCTTGTTCGAACACCTTACGAGGTTTCTCGATAATTGACTCTTTAGGATAAGAACTTTTGTATCTCGATCTTTCTTTAACTCCAAATTCTTGAAATGTCTTTCTTTTAGTCATATAGTGTTTCGATGAAGATACTTCTTTGTACTCCGTCAAAACCAATTGTAACAACATCATTATCGATTCCTCTTCCTTATTGGGTTGAGAGCTATCATCGAACTTGACATGAATAGTTTTTCAATAGTCTTTGAGGTGAGGTTGTAGACTCTAAATGCCTTTGAGGTGAGAGAATAACCTAGAAATATTCTGAAAGTGTCTTTGCATCAAACTTGTCCGAACTTCCTTTGTGTTCGAGAATAGTGCACTTGCAGAACCGAAAGGATGGAAATAAGAAATGTTTGGTTTCCTTCCATTCCACAACTCATAGGAGTTTTCTTGATATTGGTCGCAGAACACTCTATTCGAATATAGCATCTCAGATTGACTTCTTCGCTTGAAATATTTAGGAAGATTCATCTCGCTTGACATTGTTCTTGCCATCTCTTGAATCGTCCTATTCTTCCTTTCAACAACTCCATTCTCGCTGCGAGTCCTTGGGGCGGAGAAGTTATGGAAAATTCCATTTTCTTCGCAGAATACTCTAAATTTCTCATTCTCGAATTCTCCACCATGATCACTCCTTATCTTGGCTATAAACACTCCTTTTTATTCTCAGAACCTCATGGAAAGGTTTCTAAAGCACTTGAAAGACTCATCTTTATGTGCCAGAAAAAGTATCCAACAAAACCTTGTAAAATCATCAACAATGACAAGTCCATACTTCTTTCCACCAAGACTTATTGTCCTTGTTGGACCAAATAAATCCATATGTAACAACTCTAGTGGTCTAGATGAAGTTACTGAAATGTTTTGAAGAGAAAGAGGTTTTAACTTGTTTCCTTTCGACAACTTTCACAAAAGAAATCTTTGTCAAAACAAATTTGTGGCAAACCTTTTACCAAATCATGTTTCAAAAGTTTTGAAATATGTTTAAAAGCGACATGACCTAGTTTTTATGCGGATCGGTCTTTCTTCTTGATAGATAAAAACATGAAATATTTTGAGACCGAAAATCGCCTAAATCAATTTTGTAAAGATTGTTTCGTCTTTCGGCCGAAAAGAAGATAGAACCGCCTCTTTGTTTCGACTTCACAAAAGTTTTGGTTGAATGTAACTTCAAAACTAGAATCACATAATTGACTAATACTTATCAAGTTATGCTTTAGACCATCAACTAGCGATGACGTTGTTAATGCATGCATAGAATTCTTACCAATCTTACCAATCCCGATTATCTTGCCTCGCTTGTTGTCTCCAAAAGTTACCGAACCTCCTTTCTTGATCTTGAAGATCTAGGAACATAGACCTTTTTCCGTCGTGTGTGACGAGCATCCATTGTCCAAATACCAATGGTGCTTGCTAGCTCTTCCAAAGAAGGATTTCAGAGAGATATTATCTTGTTTTAGGTACCCGATTCTCTTGGGTCCTTTAGGGTTAGTATGGTGTAATGAATGATAATAAGAAGTAGAATGAAAACGTTGATGACCTTTTGAAAACTGATTGATATCTTTTCTTATCTTTTGAACAATTGATTTCACGTAATCTTTGGGACTTATTTTAGTAAACCCTAATCCAGTTTATCACTCGGATGTCTGCATTTTCTAGCATTTCATTCATCTTTTTGTACTATCTCAGAAATTTAGCTAGATCAATCGAGAGATTATTGATTCTCGCCAACTATTTAATCTCTTCTGATCTATCTATAACTTTGTTGTTATTCGGTTCCTCAACTTGCTTTCTCGGACTTATATTCTCACTCTATCTCATGAGTATGTTTGAGGTTTTCTACATATTTCTTCTTCAACGGCTTGTATGTTTCGAATAGCATGAGAATCCTCTAACAATTACGAGTATGCATCTTGTATATTATTATAGCTAGAAGTTACCTCTTCATCACTTTCTTCTTGACTACTGACATATGTTAGCATGTTCGACGCTTCGAGCTTGTATCGATTACGATGAATCCAGATCCTCCCACGTTACCATCATGCTTTTCTTGTTATCCCTACTCTTTTTGGGTTGTCTTTTCAACATTGGACACTCGGACTTGTAATGTCGACTTATTGCATTCATAACATGTAATAGATGCTTTCTCGACTTTTCCATCGTCTTTGCATTGTTCTTTTCCGAATGTTGAATTTCCTTTGGACTTCTTTTCCACATTCTTCTTATCTTTCTTGAAATGAAAGATAGCTCATCGCCTTCATCACTTGATTGATTCGACTTCTTGGAATCATCATCCTTTGATTCTTCAATCTTTAATGCCTTTGATGTATTCCTCTTTGTCTTTTCTTCTAGATTTTGTGATTCTTTTGACCGCTTTGGCGCTATGGACTTCTCTTTCTTGGGCTTATCTTCCGCATCAAGCTCTACCGTGTATCTTCAATGATCCAAGCAATTCATCAAGTTTTAATGCGCTTAAGTCTTTAGCTTCTTGTCAGTGATTACTTTGGGTCTCCATCTTTTGGCAGACTTCTCAAAATCTTTCGAACATGGTCTTGATTGTTGTACGTTCTTCCTAGAGCTTTTAGCTCATTAACAATTGTTTGAAATCTTCCAAACATTTGATCAATGGTCTCTTCTTCTTTCATTTTGAACAACTCGCATCTGATGCACCGAATGCTTATCTTGGACTCCTTGACTTGATTTGTTCCTTCATGTGCAATCGATAATGTATCCCACATTTCTTTGGCGATGTCGCATCCATGAACTTTGTCATACTCGCTTCTGCTCAATGCACAACTCAAGAAAAATTTCGCCTTGGAGTTTAGTTGAAATCTTGCTTTCTGCTCAACTGCCCATCTTTCTCGTGGAATTGGATTTTTATCATCATCTTCAGGTGTGTATGGTCCGTTCTCGATGATGTCCCAAAGGTCAATGTGAGTAGATTCGATAAACAATCTCATCCGGTCCTTCCAATAGTGGTAGTCTTCACCATTGAATGCTGGAGGTCTAGTGACTGAAGCTCCTTCGGCAATATACATATGTGATTCCACCATTTTCTTTAATTCACACTTTATTAAAATGATTCTTGAGCACCAGGCTCTGATACCAATTGAAGTGAATCACACGTTAATATATTGAACAATAATATGATCAAGATACACAAGAAGGGGGGTTGAATTGTGATAAACTTTTCGTTAATCCCTTTAGAAATTACTTGTTCTTTCAAAACTTATCGAAATCAATTCGTAACTAGTTTAAAAAACTTTGTTAATTTTGAAAACTACGATATAAGTAATATGAGAGTAGAAAGAAAAACACAGCAATTTATCCCGGTTCACCCCAAACCGTGGGCTACGTCCGATCCTCGATATCCTTCGAGATTTCACTATTTCAACTGCTTACAAGTATTCTTTCGATTGAGCCTCTCCGGGTCTCTTTCTGACAAGTATTCTTTTTACTCTTAGCCTCTTCAAAGCTATCTCGTAACACTTTCTAATTGAAAGAATAGTAAAGAGCTTATTACAATAGAAATGCTCTTAACACTGCTTCACTCGAAATGTCGTTCACAATTTTTCTCTCAGATAATCTGAAAATCAAAAGTTGAATATTCAAGGTTTCATGAAGTTGTGTCTTCTTCAATCTTGACTCTTATTTATAGTCGGGTTCTTCAATTGTTTCTTGAATATCCGCTTCTTGAATCTTGAAAAAACGGTTATTCAGTTTGACTCAGAATTAACTCAAACCGATGTTTCTTTCTTCCGCTTGATATTTTGTATCGGTTGCTTTTCTCTTATAAAGCTTTAAATCGCTTTTCTCTTGTAAAGCTTTAAAGCCTTTTCTCTTGTAAAGCTTTAAATGCCTTTTCTCTTGTAAAGCTTTAAATCATTTTTCTCTTGTAAAGCTTTAAATGCGCTTTTCTCTTGTAAAGCTTTAAATGCGCTTTTCAAATTGGTGATTCTTACTTGACTGATTTTTCTCCTTCATTGCTTTTTTACTTCTCATCGTCCATCTACTTTTCATTTGTATATTTCTCTTTGTTTGTCATCAAAATTATTTAATCGTGAAGTCGGTTTGACTTAATGAAGCTTCCTAGGTTTGGCGTTATTATAGGAGATTCGTGGAAGGATTCTCAATGATAGCGCCCTATGACTAAGTCATTAAGAAAGAATCAGCGATTCATATGGAGTGAGGAATGTCGGAAGAGCTTTGAGGAGCTCGAGAAGATTGACAAGTGCTCCAAATTGATTTTGCCCAATGGAGATCGAGGGTATACTGGTGTCTGATGATGCTTCGAGGAAGGGTTTAGGATGTGTGCTGATGCAGGATGACAGGGTAATAGCTTATGCTTCACGACAGTTGAAGCAGTATGAGTTAAATTATCCGACTCATGACTTGGAGTTAGCAGCGGTAATTTTTGCCCTAAAGATTTAGAGACACTATCTATATGGGGTTCAGACTAGAATTTTCACGGACCACAAAGTCTTAAGTACAATATGAATCAGAAAGAGTGAATTTAAGGCAGAGACGATGGTTGGAGTTACTCAAGGACTATGACCTGATGATAGAGTATCATCCAGGTAAGGCGAATGTAGTGACAGATGCTTTAAGCAGGAAGTCATCCATATCTTACGTGAAATCAGTTTACTTGCCTCTGTTGGAACAGATGGCCAAGTTGAAGATCAGTTTAAAGCAAGATGAATCAGATGGTGTTTTTCTCATTCGTGGTGAGACCTATCCTTAGGGAGAAGGTCAAGGAGTTACTGAGCATGATCTGAAATTAAGTAAGTCGAGAGATGAAATTCAACATGGTAGCGATCGAGAAGTGCAAGTAAGGGATGATGGGCTAATGGTAGTCGGAAACAGGTTATGTATTCCGAATGATAAGGCAGTTAAGGATGAGGTCATGAATGAGGTACACAATGTGCCTTATTCCATGCACCCAGGCAACACCAGAATTTATAGAGATTTGAAGGAACATTTTTAGTGGAAAGGCATGAAGAGGGACGTGGCTGAATATGTGAGTAGATGTCTAGTGTGTCAGCAAGTCAAGGCTGAACACCAGGCACCTTCAGGCATGCTAAGGCCATTGTCCATTCCTGAATGGAAGTGGCAAAGGATCATGATGGATTTTCTTATGGGTTTGCCTAGGACCAGCAAGAAGCATGATGTCATTTGGGTTATTGTTGATCGGTTGACCAAGTCAGCCCATTTTCTGGCAATCAAGCAAACAGATTCATTGCAAGTCTTAGCCAGGAAGTATATTGATGAAGTGGTAAGGTTGCATGGAGTTCCGGATTCTATAGTATCCGAAAGGGATCCTCGATTCATATCGAGATTTTGGAGAAGTTTGCAGGAAGCATTAGGAACTAAGCTGAATTTCATCTGGCGTTTCATCCTCGTGACGGATGGCGATCGAGAGGACAATCCAGACTCTGAGGGATGCTTAGAGCATGTGTCATGGACTTCAGAGGAGCATGGGATGATCATTTGCCGTTGGTCGAATTTGCTTATAACAATTCGTACCATTCGAGCATACAGATGGCTCCTTATGAAGCCCTTTATGACAGGAGATGCAGGACTCCGATATGTTGGGATGAAGAAGGTGAGAGGAAGCTAGTGGGACTAGAGTTGGTCCAGATGACAGTTAAGAAAGTGGATATAATTAAACAGCGACTTAAGGCAGCCCAGGATAGGATGAAAAGCTATGCTGATGCTCATCGGAAAGAAATGGAATATGCAGTGGGTGACAAAGTGTTCCTTAAGACGTCTCCATGGAAGGGAGTTATGAGATTTGGTAAGAAGGGGAAGTTAAGTCCTCGCTATGTGGGTCCGCATGAAGTATTGGAGAGGATTGGGCCGTTAAGAGAGAGTGTAGAGGGTTGGAATCGAGTTCAGAATAGACAGAACTCGAGTTATTGGTCCACCTAAGTCGAGTTATTTGTCTCGATAAGTCGACTTGTTAGTGATAAGTCGAGTTATTTGTCTCGATAAGTCGACTTGTTAGTGATAAGTCGAGTTATTTGTCTCGATAAGTCGACTTGTTAGTGATAAGTCGAGTTATTTGTCTCGATAAGTCGAGTTGTTAGTCAAGTATTTTGGGCATAGTTAGAGGCCAAATCTCGTTTTATAGTCTTCATGAGAGTTGTAGATCTAGATGTCTACTTTCAAATGGTGAAAGAACGAATACAATCCGACACCTAGATTAAAAGTTATGAGAATCGCGCCAAAAGATTTTCATTTGGGTTTTAGAAGTGAGCATGGTCTACTCTCTTGGGCATAATTCCCTCATCCGGCCTTCAATTGAGGTGAGGTTTAAACCATTGGATTTATAAGACATGTACCTTTCTTGCTACAAAAATTGGTATAAATTGGAGTTAAATTGAAGAAGTTCGCATTAAAGCAAGTGAGAGGTCAGTTAAGAGAGCATGTTTCGGGTATGAGCTATCTTGAGTTATAAAACCCCGACTGAAGTAATTCTTATCTTAAATTAAGCAAGAGTCATAAGGCTATGACTTACAAGAGAAATCAATTTGAAATTAGGGCTAAATGAAATAAACCCTACAAGGCAAGATGATTAAGTTTCAAAATTTACGGTTCAACAGTTGGATTCTGGTAACGGGATCCGATATCAATTGGGCTCTGGAAACGGGGTCCAACATCTGTGGTATCAGAGCAAGAGAGTAAATGGTAAGTTATATGCAGTTGGGTCCCGGATCCAACACATCCTCTCATCTTGTGTCTTAGGACACATAGATTTCGAGAGTGTTATCCCATGAGTCATGGGAAGATACCCTCTCTTGGATTGTTCCATGCTAAACCTCTTTAGTATCTTGTCTATGTACGTTGATTGTGAAAGACCAAGCAATCTTTTTGATCTATCTCTATAAATCTTTATCCCAAGGATATAAGTTGCTTCACTAAGGTCTTTCATGGCAAATTGTTTGGATAACCAAATCTTCACAGATTGTAGCATAGAGACATCATTTCCTAGTAATAATATGTCATCTACATATAGCCCAAGGAATACGATTGCAGTCCCACTAACCTTCTTATACACACAGTGTTCATCCGAATTTTGTGAGAAACCAAACTCTTTGATTACCTCATCAAAACGGATATTCCAACTCCTGAATGCTTGTTTCAATCCATAGATGGATTTCTGAAGCTTGCATACCTTTTTGCCATCATAGCACATGAAGCCCTCTGGTTGTGTCATATACACATCCTCAGCTAGATTTCCATTTAGGAATTTGCCATATCTCATAATCATAATGAGTGGCAATGTCTAGGAGTATCCTAATGGATTTAAGCATTGCTACTGGGCTGAAGGTCTCGTCGTAGTCAATTCCTTGTCTTTGACGAAAACCTTTAGCCACAAGCCTTGCTTTATAGGTAATCACATTACCATCCATGTCGGTTTTCTTTTTGAAAACCCATTTACACCCTATGGGTTTTATTCCTTCGGGTGCCTCAACCAAAGTCCATACTTGGTTTTCATACATGGAATCTATTTCATCCTTCATGGCATGAAGCCATTTCTCAGACTCTGAACTCTTCAGAACTTCTTCATAGGTGGTAGGCTCATTATCTTCTATGAGCAATACATCATTCTGTTCATTCACGAGAAATCCATATCTCTCGGGAACAAAGCGTATCCTACGTGACCTACGAACTTCATGTGTTGTAGAAGGTTGAACTGTTACTTCATCTATATGAGTCACAGTTTCAGGTTCAGGCAGTTGATCTGCGTCTGTTCGAGCATCTTGAACTTCTTCAAGTTCAATTTTGCTCCCACTGTCTTCTTGTAAAAGAAACTCTTTCTCTAAAAAGACAACATGCTTTGAAACAAACACCTTTTGTTCTTCAGCAAGGTAGAATTGATATCCCATTGTTTCTTTAGGATATCCTGCAAACAAACACTTGTCAGACTTTGCATCAAGTTTATCTGACTGTATCCGCTGTACATAAGCAGGACAACCCCAAAATTTCAAATGAGTAAGATAGGGTCTTTTGTTAGTCCACATCTCATATGGAGTAACATCAACTGTCTTTGATGGAACTCTATTTAACAAATAAACAGCTGCCTCGAGTGCATACCCCCAAAAGGATTTTGGTAACTTTGCAAAGCCCATCATCGACCGTACCATGTTTAACAAGGTTCGATTTCTCCTTTCCGTCACACCATTATGCTGTGGTGTGTAAGGTGGAGTCCATTGAGATAAAATCTCATTATCTTTGAGATAATCTAAAAACTGTTGGTCTAAGTATTCCCCACCACGATCAGATCGTAATGTCTTGATACATTTCCCAAGTTGGTTTTCTACTTCATTTCTGAATTGTTTGAACTTTTCAAATGCTTCATATTTGTATCTCGTCAGATACAGGTACCCATATCGAGAATAATCATCGATAAAGGTAATAAAGTAAAGACAACCACTTCTAGCATGGATGGACATCGGATCACATACATTTGAATGTATTAGGTTTAATACTCCAGTCGCTCGTTCACCCTTTTCCTTAAAGGGTAACTTAGTCATCTTGCCTAATAAACAAGATTCATGTGTCATATGATTCATAATCAAATGACCATAAATTACCACTCTTATGGAGCTTAGCTATGCGTCTCTCATTTATATGGCCAAGGCGACAATGCCATAAATAAGTTGATTTTAAATTATCTTGTTTAGGTCTTTTCGTGTCATTGACATTCATAATTGGATGTGACATATCTAATATGTAAATTCCATTGCATAATGTACCAGTACCATAAAACATTCCATTCAAACTAATAGAACAACCATTGCTACTAAAAGTCAAATGGAAATCAGCTCTATTTAAACAAGAAACAGACAATATATTTTTTGTTAAAACAGGTACAAAATAACATTCATCCAGTTTAATTACAAGCCCACTGGGGAGTGATAAAAAATAAGTGCCTACGGCTAATGCAGCAACTCTTGCTCCATTTCCTACACACAGGTCTAGTTCTCCCTTCATGAGTCATCTCATCGTCCCTCGAGGCCCTGCATATCATTGCATATGTGTGAGCCACAACCAGTATCCAATACCCATATGTTATGATCAGAAACAGTATTAACCTCAATGACAAACATACCTGAAGGAGCCGAGGCATCTAATGCCTTCTTCTGCTTCAAGGATTCCAGATAGACTTTGCAATTTCGCCTCCAGTAGCCAATCTTGCCACAATGGAAGCAAGTTCCTTTTGGTGCAGTTTTTTTGATTTTCTTTTTGACTGCACTTCCTTTTGGTTTCTTAGACTTTTTCTTCTTTAGATTCCTTTTCTTTGAACCATAAGAAGAAGAGTCCACCACAAGCACTGGCTTGCTATCCTTCTTGATAGATTGCTCCGCTGTCTTGAGCAAATTGATCAACTCAGGGATTGTCGTGGATATTTGGTTCATCCGATAGTTTAACACAAACTGTGAATAATTATCAGACAATCCAACTAAAATTAAGTCAACACTTAATTCATAATCCATAACAAAACCTAAGATGGCCAACCTCTCAATATACCCATTCATCTTCAGTGCATACTGCACTGCAGATGTCCCCGGAGTCATTTTAGTCGTGAAGAGCAACCTTGAGGTCTCGAACCTTTCGAGATCGAGCTTGCTCATCAAAAGCTCTAAGATGAAACACTATGGTATTAGCATCCATAGACTCATCTTTCTTCGCAGCCTCGTGACATATAGTCGAGCATAATGCAGGTAGCCATGTCACTATCTTTGAGATGCTTACGATATACTTTCTGATCCTCATCAGAAGCATCAACAGCAGGTGGATCAGGAAATGGAACATCTAGGACATAACTTAACTCCTCATATTTGAGAACAATTCTCAGATTTCTCAACCAATCAAGAAAGTTGGGTCCAGTTAATTTATTAGACTCCATAAGTGAGCGCAAATTCACACTAGAAGACATCTTCAATAAACCTAAAGGGAAAGAGAGAAAGAATGTTAGAATATTAATATATGCATGATCATAAGGACTTGCATGACATACATATGGCTCCCACTAGTTTCAAAGAATCCATAACCCTCACTACGAATCCAAGAAACATTATGACAAAGTGTCCTAGTGGGTCGATATCCGACATTGCTAAGAATGACCTTGGGTTTACCCAACAAGTCACCTTAGGTCAATCGGCAGGTATCGGGCATACCAATTGCATCATAGATGCAAATATCGTCCAGTGTTATCAACTCGTAATGTATGCACACACATTGGGTCATCAACTCTTGATGCGTGTACATCTGATGTACACTACCCAATTTCGCCTCTGTCTACGTTAACCTTGAGTTTACTCAACAAATCAACGCTTCTAGTGAAAACCGACCCATTAATCCGAAAATCTTATTTCCATGGTTCGAACATATCCGTATAGAGTGAGCTTGGGTTTACCCAACAACCCGAGCTCTATAAGAACTCTGGTTCTCCCCATATTAATGGAAGGCGTTAGTTTTCATATTATGTGTGAGGGATTTCAAACTCTGGTCTCATCCAAGCTGTAGGATTATAGTCACAATGACTATATGGAATGATTTAGGGCATTTTATCAATCACATCAAATCTATACCTATAATCATCCATCATCCCACCTGTGCATTTGTAAGTCGACTTGTGCATGTGTAAGTTGACTTACCTGAGAATGCAAGTTGACTTATGCATGTGTAAGTCGACTTACCTGACTACTGTGCACGAGCAAGTCGACTTGTGCATGTGTAAGTCGACTTACCTGACTACTGTGCACAAGCAAGTCGACTTGTGCATGTGTAAGTCGACTTACCCGAGAATGCAAGTCGACTTATGCATGTGTAAGTCGAAAATTTTATGGCATTTCGTATATTCGAAAAAGAGCATTCGATAAATTGATTTGAGCATGATATGTGCTTTTGTGTGGGAGAGAGAGAACCTGTTTCGTTAGTCTCGTGCACGATGACCCTTAGCCTTCTCCCGGCTGCCCGTTAGAGGCCACGAGATCCTGAGAAATCGGACTCGTTGTGTTTACGATAAACTTCGATTTATTCATTGTGTTTAAGGAACTCTCGAGTCGTTATATGTGCATTTGCATTGTGAAGTGTTATGATTGATGCATTCATGTTTTGGAAATTGTGATTTCGATCACTGCGAGAAAAGAACTTTTGAAAATGTGCATTATGGGTTTCAAACAAAGTTTCTGCAAGAAAAGAAAAGAAAAGCATTTTAAAAAGGTTTTGCTTATTTATTTGTTATAAACCGTTACCCACGAGCTAGAAGCTCACCCCCCCTTCATTCCTATCCACAGGTGATGAGAAGAAGATCGGGTGAAGAAAATTGAAGGTTTTTGTTTGTATGTGTGCATATTGTTTTATTTGTAAGTTAGATTGTTGTTGAGAATTCTGCGATCATTGGATTTGTGTACATATTCAGATTTTGGATATGGATGTTGTATTATAGCTTGGAAATGCCATTAATATCTCGTAAGCATTTATTACATGATGTAAATGAGTTATGGATTTTTGTATGGAATTGGGTATATGATTGTGATGGTTGGTCTGAATTATTTAAAGTGCTAATCGTTGGAGAATTGATGGTATTTAATTTGGAATGTGTGCGATTTTATGGAAATGAAAAGTGAGAGTTTTAATTGGTGAGATATGATTGTATATGAATAAGCAAATAAATTGAGTTTAAGTGCGAATGATTTCAATTGGATATTGAAGTCACTTTGTAAGAGATGGAATGAAAATGGAAAAGAAAGAAAGAAAAAAAAAGTTATACCGGATTTGATTGGTTTAGATTAGATGTCTTAAGGTTTCCAACGCAAACGTTCTCTTCGATATTTGTTCACGGATGTCGAAAATTGGCTTCGATTCGATTTGATCCGAAGTTGCTTCGTTTTGATTTGCTTTCGATTCTTTGGCTTTAAGATTGGATTTGCTTTCGTGTTGTAAATACCATTCTTCGATTTCGTTTATGATTTTGCTTCCGCCTTATGTTCCTTTCTTTCGATTTTGCTTTCGTTTCGCATTCGCTTTCCCTTTTTTCGATTAGGATCCAATTTTCGGATCGGGTCCCAACAGTTATGGTATCAGAGCAAGAGTGATAGTGTTAAGTTTAAGCAGTTGGGTCTCGGATCCAACACAAATAGTCTTCCAAAGCTCAGAAGGATCGGCTGGCGTGTGTCCCAGAGTCAGGGAGTAGGCTGAAGCAACTGTGAAAGAGCCATGTTCTGAGGCTCCCCAGACTATCCTATCAGGACCTAAAAGCGGGGAGGGTGGAAACATGCCGGCCATAGCCCGACAAACCAAAGGCGGAAGGAAGTCCTGAACGGCCTCCAAATGCCACTGTCTTGATGGGGCCACGTAATGGCTGACCCAATTGCTAAGGAGAGAGTCCGGTATGGCCTGGGTAGACTGGGAAAGGAGTGGGCCAACACCCGTGACCCAAGGGTCAAGCCAGAAGCTAGGCATCATACCATCCCCGATCCACCATTGCAGACCTTGAGTCACAAAGTGCCATGTCGCGCGGATACCCCGCCACACCATCGAGCCCCCGACTGAAGGAAGGGAGGAGGGAAGGTGGTGAACATCAAAAGCATATTTGCTAGAGAGCACTTGTACCCATAAGACAGTGGGGTTGTTGATCAAGGCCTATTTGAGTTTGGCTAGAAACGCATCGTTCATTTCCTGAACCCGTCGTATTCCCAAACCCCCGAGGTTTTTGGGCAAACAAACCTCCTCCCAGTTGACCAGCGGTATCTTACGGCTGTCGTGACTCGAGCCCCACAAAAATTGTCGCATCGCTTGTTCCAAAGCGTCACACAACCCTCACGGTAGCCGGATCGTCTGCATCGTGTTACTTGAAATAGACGACAGGACCGATTGGACCAAAGTGACCCGACCCACGAAAGACAACATGGAAGGAGCCCAACCTGACAGACGGTGATGAACTTCATCCAGGATGTGTTGATAAGTATGCTTACCTACCCGTTGGTGAAGGAGGGGAACCCCCAGGTATCGACCGAGGTCAGATGTAGGGGGAATCGTAGCGCGCGACTTAAGACCTTAGCAGTCGTGGCCGAGATATTCTTGGAGAAGCAACATCTTGATTTGGCTTGGCTCACGCTTTGGCCCGACGCGGTGCAGAACGAGTCCAAGGCTTCTCGAATCACATGAACTTGCTCGAGAGACGCCTCGGAGAAGAGGATGAGATCGTCAGCAAAGAATAAATGGGAGAGGGGGCCCGTGCCTACTCAACCTAACCGGAAGCCACCTACCGGAGGAGACCTCATGTGAGATTGCTTGGTCGAGGTGTTCCATACACAGCACAAAAAGGCAGGGGGGAAAGAGGGTCGCCTTGACGAAGCCTGCGAGAAGGCTGAAACTCGTTGCTCAACTCGCCCTGTCAATTCACTTGAAAGGACACCGTAGTGATACATTTCATATAAGCGAAATTAGCGAGGCTGGAAGACCAATATCGAGAAGGGTAGCTTGAACGAAATCCCACTCAAGACGGTCATACGCTTTTTCGAGGTCCACCTTGATGGCCATAAACCCCTTCCGACCAGTTTTGCGGTTCATAGAGTGAAGCACTTCCTGGGTAATGATGATATTTTCTGTAATATGACGGCCCGGCACAAAGCTACACTGGGTCGGACGAACAAGCGTCGTGAGATAAGGTTTGAGTCGATTAGCTATGACCTTGGAGAGGGCTTTGTAGAGCACATTACAAAGCACAATGGGATGAAATTGAGAGATGGACGTGGGGGAGGGGTTCTTAGGAATGAGGACAATAACGGTACGGTTAATAGCCAACTCCCACACTTCATGCCTAAAGATCCTCTGGAGGAATTGAATCAGGGAGGGGCCGACGGTGGCCCACTGGGATTGGTAGAACAGTGCCGTGAACCCATCGGAGCCTGGGGCGCTGTTAAGATTCATGGAAAAAAACGCCGCCGTGATTTCAGCAGGCTGGAGAGGACAGGTGAGGTCCTCGGTCATATTCAGCGACGGGGGAGGAAAATGTCTAAGAAGAAACCCAGGGAGCGAGGATCGTCCGTCGGGTCGGTACAACTCCTACAAGTGGCGTTGGGCGATACGGAGGAGCTCCGCAGGGTCGATAACTTCATTTCCATTGTCGTAGGGAAGAGTGAGGATGTGAGATTGACGTCGCCGAGCCTGAGTGAGTGCATGGTAATACTGAGTATTTCTGTCTCCCTGGCCAATCCACTGACTTCTGGACCTCTGGTGCCAGAAGAGCTCCTCCTGATAGAGCACATACTCCAGTTCTTTCCGTAAGTAAAGCTCTAGCTCCATAAGAGTGGGGGAAGCGTTGTCCTCTACATGTTTTTTAATGCCCTCGAGTCGGGCCATAAGGCAATTCTTTCGATGGAAGATGTTACCAAACTCCTTGGAATTCTATTGGTGGAGCGTTTCTGAGAAACGTTGGACCGCCCCGCTGAAATCCGAGAAGCTAGGATGCCAGTTATCAGCGACTACCTGGGGGAAGGAATCGTGTGTGAGCCACGCCGATTGAAATCTGAAAGGACGGCGCGGAGGGTTGGAGGGGACGGGAGCGAGGAACTGAATAAGGAGAGGTCTATGATCCGATTTGAGAAAAGGCAGGTGTTGAACGCTGGTAGTCGGATGAGCAGAGAGCCAAGCAGGAGAGAAAAAGCCCGATCTAAAAGTTCACGGAGGGGGCCCCGCTTCCACTTGAATCTCGGACCGGAAAAGCCTAGATCCTGGAGGTGGCATCGAAGCACACAATCCCGAAACAGGGAACTTATACTAGTATGTGTACGCGGTCCCCCGCGTCTATCGACACTCTCCAACTTAGCGTTGAAATCCCTGCCCCAACAGCTATGGGACGGTGATGTGAGGAGCCAGAGTCGCCAGGTACTGCCAAAGATATTTTTGTAGCGTGGGGTTGGGGCTCGCGTAAATAGCTGTAAATTCAAACAACTGATGATCCCATTGGACGCGAGCATGAATGAATTGACGACGAGCTAGGCGAATGCAGACGGCGATAGGCTCCTACCAAAGCAGCCATATCCCCCCCGAAAAGCCCGTAGCCTCAACTCGGAAAGAATTGCTAAATCCTAGAGACCGAATAACTCGCTGAGCCCGATCGCCACTAATCCGAGGATCCACTAAGACCACCATGTGGGGCTTGTGGATACGAATGTAGTTTTTCAGAATGGGTTTGAAGGCTCGCCCCCCAGCTCCTTGACAGTTCCAGATAAAAATCATCATAACGTCGGTAGGGGAAAGGGGAACTAGCTCGTGCCTGCCAGGTCCGGTACTTCCTGCCCAATCGGATCGTGACTCGTCATAGTCTCGGGTAATGGAACTGGATCCTCCATCGGTGTATCCAAAGTGGTAGCCTCGATCTCAACCGCCTGAGGGTCAGAAGGGGGGTAGGGGGCAGAGGGGCGTATCTTCGGGAAGAGAGGGAGAAGGCGACGTATCCATAGGGCCGGGGGGTTCCGTAAGGATTTTGGCCGGCGCCCCGTTGATTAGGCCCGCCGGGGTGGTCGGAGGGAAGGTCGAGTCAGGTGAGACCAGGGTCGCGTGTGACGGTAGGAAATCGCAACGTGGCCCGAGATCAACGTGGAGGAGGTTGGGCTCGATGGCCCGGTCTGCGGGTGTGGAGGGCCCGAAAGACTGGAGCCCAGCAGAGAGGGGGGCTATGGGTGGAGGCTCATAGGCTGGACTAGGGGAGACAGACTGGCCCACACTGCAGGCCTGCTGGGGAGGGGAAAAAAGCGCTGGGCCCGTGGAGGATTGGGAGCCCAATGAAGGGCCCACGCGTCCTGGAGACAACGTCATCCCTTTGAGCGTTGATCTACTTCCTGAAACGCCCAAATTGGTCTTCTGCGTGTGTCGCGCATCTCGAGAGGACGAGGAACTTAGGGATTTGGTTGGGGGGGGGTCAGTTCCGGACGAGGAGTAGCCAACTAAATTTCTAGGCGATTCAACCGTTGTGGGTAAAGCTGTTGTGCCGTCGTACGACGCCTCGGGAGTGAGGGTCGCGAATCGTGAGCCTCGAGAGCCAACGACCAACCCATTAGTGGTACTATCCTTACGGGACCCGGCGGTGGGAGGAGGAGGCCGTCGAGGCCGGCTAGTCACCTGCATCCAGGGCCCAAAATCAGAGGAGTGGGGGTGAACGGCGTAGGGATCGCTGCTAGGCTGGTGGGTGTGGATCCACAGGAGACGGTACTGGACCAGGCGGAGGCTCGGGTCGCGAGGTGCAAACGTCGGTCCCATGCCCTACCTAGCCATAGTGGAGACAAATCTGAGGGAGACCCTCATATGCAACCTGAATATGCTCCTCGTCTAAGTCCACCGTCGAGCGGAGAGGCGCGCTGAGATCTAAGGTGACAGCTACACGAGCGAAACGGCCACGGAAGGTTTGCTGAGTTGTTTCGTCTATCTTTACTGTCTTCCTAACCAGGTTGACGAGGGCAGCGAGTATAGAAGGATGATAGCGGGAAATAGGGAGATCGAGAAACCGTACCCAGGCAACGACGTGGGTAATGCGTCCGGAGGAGGGCCGAAATGTCGGGGTCCAAGGTTGGACCGATAGCACGTGACCGGCGACGAACCACGGTCTCTGCGTTAAGGTATGTATATAGTCTCTCTCTTCCTTAAAATTGACCAAATAAAAATCATTTTTCAAGTCAACGATTTTCAGGGGCCCCATCGGATGCCACAAGCTTAGAAGCTGATCCCGGAGCAAAGTGAAACTCATTCGTCGTCCCAGAAGCTTGATCACAATGGCTTGAGCCCAGACATGATCTAATTTGGTGCGGAATGTAGAAGACAGATCGATACCCAAGCCTTGGGGTCCCTGAATCAGGTTAATGTCGCCCTCCTTCAGTTTGATGACTGGTTCTTCTGATCAGGGGAGATCGAGTACCGGGTGGGTCGGGTTGGAGCGTCCTGAAACTGCCGCGCTATAACTGGGAGGAGACGGGTTGCTTGGGAGTTCAGTTGGATGAGGGTCTTCCTCATGTTCTCGCAATCAGACTTTTTTGACTGTGTGAGTTGTGGAAGCCATAGTGTAGTGGTGGGAGAAGCGGTCGGAACGGCCCAAGATACTGTATCGGTGGTTCAAATGCCCCGGAGAGGTTACTGTAGCAGGGATGATAATAACTCAAAGTTGCTGTAGCAGTAGTGTTACTGCAGCAATGTAATGTAGCAGTGGAGAGCATATAGAACTGTTAAA